>JAGWEN010000043.1:157926-391951 GCA_018703685.1 Orius laevigatus
CTGAAGGAATTATGCGAGCAAAGCATCAGTAGGAATATGACCCTTGAAAATTGTTTGGAAAACCTTACCCTCAGTGACCTTCATTCTGCCAAAAATTTGAAGAAAAATACCCTTAAATTCGTCCTCACTCACGCTTCAGAATTAACGTCACCTGAAAGATTGCAAGAATTAAAAATGATGAACTCCATTTTACCTGAAATCGTTAAAGCATCAGCCTGTTTACCAAGGAAAGAGACCACAGAAATACCTATCACAAAACTAACTTTTCAATGGAAAATCGTCAACATAACTTTTGCTCTAAAAGACAAATTCCTTACTTCACCTGACTTATATGAACATGAGAGAGAGAAATGGGCGATCAAAATCAAAATGGAGAAAGAAAGCTCTGAGACCTCTGTATTTTTAGAACTCATTACATCAGACCGAAAAGAAGTCAAAACTAAATTCACTTTTTCTCTAAGGAACACTAAAGGAAATGAAATCGCCGCCTTTGTCAACGACACCTTCCAAACATTCAATACTGACGAGTTAAAAATGAACGGAAAGAAAAACCTATTTTCAACTAAAGGTATTCTTGACCAATTAATCGGAGACACATTAGAAATCTTCTGTACTTTAGAGGTGATGAAAGAGTCCTATCTTAAATTAAATTTTTTGTAAATTGACTACATATTTTATTATTTTTGTTCAAATAAATATTTCTTTTGCATTGTGAATTCAATGTCCAAAATTCAAAGAAAAAAGTACCTGCTGCATGGAGCATCTACCAAAACTTTCTCAAAAAAACTTATTCCATTGGATATGATAAATGGGTCGTCAAAAAGCATCAGTGATATATCTGCCACATTCACCCCTTCCCCCCACTCACCCCCAACATTATACCACCTCCCCTACCCTCCTAGACCCTTGCCCACCTTCCCTCCAATATCTTGCCATCTCTCTACCTTTCCTCTACCCTGTACATGTATGGTGAAAAGGTGAATATCACAAGTTCTCCTCGGCCCGTTTCTAAAATCCCAAGTTAGAGGATTTTACAATAACTTTCTTTTTGAGGATGATAATTAAAAATTATATAATCTTAATTCATAATTAATTAGCTCCATGATCACAGAGTTAAGGAAAAGCAATCTTCCACTCTAGTTATACTTCCGGAGCGGACGAGGCCGTTTTAGAGCTACATAAATACCCACTCCTTGACCTTCATCACATCCGCACTGTCCCCAACACTCCCCCTCCACCACGAAATCACCCCCACTCTCCCCCCACCACCCCTAACATTCCGCCACCTCCCACCTCACCCCCATCACCTCCCCTACCCTCCTGGACCATCCCCCCACCCATCTATGTATCTATCTATGAGATAAAAATAATGTAAGTGCTGAGATCCTCGGAAAAAATCATGCGTTAGAAAACCAACGATTTTCACCAAATTGAGAAAGTTCCCGATTTGGGGATTTGTCTTCCATAACTTGGTTACCAGACTAGACCTTAGTCAGGCAAAACTTCTCTTCCTCTCCAGAAATACATGGAGGTCTTTCATTACTACATAACCTGAACCCCTTTCTTTTCGCATTTTTAGGAAGTCCCTTATTTTATTGATTAGATTAGATTTTTCTTTATTGTTTTAGGGGATTTACCCCTTACAATAGAGTTCGGTTGATCACATTAAATACATACTTACATAATATTATGGGCCTATAAATAATCACAAAAAAATATTGAACAGATCATATTAATAATATAAAAAGAAAGGATCATTAAACGTCTGTGCAAAAACAAGAAAAGTGAGGAAGTTATACAGTTTTCTTAGAGTTTGCAAATCAGGATTACCAATTATCTTGGGAACATTCTCAAATTCTCTAGGACGAACAAATGAGTACATGGGGCATTTTATTAAAACATGATCGATTGTTTCCTTCTCTTGCATGCCAAAAATAGTGCATATCTCGCTAGGATCCCACGTGTAGCCAGTCCCATTTATTCTCTAATAAATCTGCCTGCTGTTGCTAACCACCTGAGCTACTCGAACCAAACGGATAGGAACTTTCTGTAGGAGATATGGTTGGGCGGAGTTTTCATCTATAGGGAGGGTTTTGTATAAAGGGCAGTATTGTATTTCTGTTATTTTTTGGATGTCGAGTAGCTTGTTTTTCTTATTTATATCTTGTATCATGCTGTCCAAATTTGTCATGATTATGTCCGGATTTTGTGTGTGTCCCAAATATGTGAGAAGCCATATTCGAAGAACATATTTCTACATTGAGTAACCCAATTGTATTTTTCTGTTGGCACTCTACTATCAAGCTCATATTGTCTGTCATAACATATCCTCGGAAGAAGATGCTTCGGCATGCGTAAAATTTTTGACAGCCATGTTGCAGTTGCAACACACTAGATATTTTATTTTATTGGCTCCTGTTTCTAATCTCACAACTGCGTCTGGGGTTGAGCGAGGGAGATTTAAAAGTCGCTTCAGGAATCGGGTTTGGGATACTTCGATGTTATCAGTGTATTTGAGTGACCATATTGGGGCAGAGTAAAGGAGAGCATTCATGGCGATCGAATCAAACAATTTGATACGGCTATCCCAGGACTGGCATTTGGATTTTACAAGGAGACCAAGAACGTTGCTGCATGCCCAGTGCTAGAAAACTCAACACCGAGGTATCTGAAGTTTTTACCGATTTTGCCCTTATTTTATTGCCTACTTTTATTTCAATGTAATTATGATTGAAAGAAGAAAACATTCTTTATCCTATAGTGCTTCAAATCCTTATATTTTGGATAAAAAAGCCTCGAGAAGCAGTGGATTTCCTCCTGAAAAGCCTTCCCAATTTCTATCATTGATATCCTGTTTATAGCAGCAATTTTAGCAGCAATCCTGTTCATAGAGCAATTTCCTTTTATTTATTTAGAAACGTAGCGTGATATTTCATAAACTTGAATTATTGTATTACGTAAGGAAAAAAAAATCAACTTCCGGGACGTTGATATAACCCAAAGGTTGTGGTGTTAATTCAAGACTTCTCAGGATCTCATTCCCATAGACTTACGACAACAAAGGATTTAAGTGAAAAAAACAAAACTAAAAAACCCACCTACCATAGTAATAATCGAAAAAAGAGAAATCCGAACCTAAGAACTTCTGACAAAAGATCTATTGAAGGTTTCTGTCAAAACAGACTTGATGAAAGCCAAACGTTCGAATAAGAACAGAAAGGAAAAGAAATTAGGAAATTGGTCGAGGGAAGTCAATTAAATAAAATTAGATCCGATCTAACTGTCAAAACAAACTCAAGATCCTATTTCATCAAGAGATTTCCTTTCTTTACTTCCATCACCTTTTTTTCAATTCAACCCCTTTAATGGCTTTTGATGGAGTTCATAATTGGCCGGTTTATATTTTTTTTTTACATGTCATGTCAAATCTTAGTAAAAGAAGGACTATTTTTATCATTAAGATGACTAAATTAATATAAATAATAATATATTATGGACATGAAAATATGAAGGGCCAGGGGGAAAAAAGATGAAAGTCACTTTTTAGTCGATTTTGAGGTATTAGTGCTATCTAGGGGCTATAAAGGAGTACTATCAACTGGTAGAACAACAAGGGGGAAAAGATGAGAATCGTCCTAAATGTGAAAAGATTTGGGGTAAGGGGAAAAATAGATGAATGTTAGGTACATGCATTACAATAGGAACTCACTTTTTGGCCACTTTCATCTTTTTCCCCCTGGTCCTCCATATGAAATCAAGACTGATAGTTTGAGATGCTTCCCATGCACAGGTCCTGACTATGGGCAGTACTTTGTGCGATTTTCATTAAATAAAAAATTTCTATAGAATGAAATGTTCAATTCTCAAGGAAGTGAAGGAGGGAAAAAAGTTGATTCAATGACGTGTGTTAACGATTTCTGGAAAGTCGTTAATAGGGGAAACATGAAATTTTAGAGTGGCAAGCCCGCATGATAAAGAATGGAACTCGAAGGGAGGGAGAAGACAATTTTCAAACTCAATTAAACGTTTAAAGGCCTCTTTGACAAAGGGTTGGCAAATTGGATGACTGAATCCACTCAATAATTGTAGTTAGCGAAAGGAAAGGGAGCTTCAAATGAACAGCCCTTTTATAAGAGGTTCCAACCGAGCGGAACTAAATCTAATGGCAGCTTTTTTTCTTTCTCTCGCTCTCCTTCTTTTTTATTTCCCCATTCTGCATTTTCCCTATCGAAACATGGCCGCCACGTTTTATTCAACCTTTTATATTATCTAGTGAATTTTATAAAATACAACTTTTTTGAGGTTTTTAACTTGTTAAAATTTACAAAATCATTTTTTCCCCCGTGAAATTATTGGAATTACCAGGTAAAAAGGGTGGTATGGAGGAAAAACTCCAAATATAATTAGGGGCTCTACAGAACTGTTCACGAACATCTAAAAAGTTCACGTCCACAATCTCGATAAAGTTTTAATTTTTTGAAGGCTTTCGGCCATTTAGAGCCATTTCAGCCTTGACAGACCTCTCGATAAAGTTAAAATGAGTGAAAAGTATGAAAATTTGGAAAGATTTTGAACAAATTTTTGCAATTTTGACAGATAATGTTCCTGAAACCCAAAAATTTACTTAAAGATGCAATTTTTTTTGTCTAAAATCCAAAAACCGACTTTTAAAAAGCAATTTTTCTGACCAAGTAGCCAAAATCGATTTTCAACAAACACAATTTCCGATCAAAAACCCCCGAAAATCAACATTTTGTGACAAAAAATTCGAAATCAACGTTCAGAATATAAAATTAAAAAGCCCCAAGCTTGGGAGCCTCCTTGACGACCACCGCAATAGCCTCTTTCCCACTGAAATCCGCTAAAAAAAAAGTCTTATTTCGTGATCCCCAGAACACCCCGATCACGAATATATAGGTCTCTAGCCCGGAGGATCCATCGCACCGACCGCAATAGCTTCATTTCCGGAAATCAGCTAAAACTCCAATTTTCTGTCTGCACTGTAATATTTACTTTAAAACTGTTCTGTTTTGTATAAAAGAACTACCTTATAATCGACTACCTCATCCAAAGGTCCCAGTTCTGTATATGAAGGACCAGGGGGAAAAAATGAAAGTAAAAAAAAAGTGATTTCCAGAAAAATGAAAAACAAAGTTTGATTTTTATAAAGCCTTTTGTAATGCTTGTAACATTCATCTATTTTTCCCCTTATCCCGAATCTTTTCATGCACATTTCGGACAATTCTCATCTTTTTCCCCCTTGTTGTTCTACCAGATCCTCTAGATTCCGCTAATATCTCAAAATTGACGAAAAAGCGACTTTAATCTTTTTTCCCCTGGCCCTTCATATGTATACCTGTATATGCTGATGAAAATCTGAATATTGTAGGCATCTTCTTCGGACCCCCAAAAATCTTAAAAATCCTTAAAATTTTCTTTCCTAAACGACGATATGGCCTCAAATATCGAAAAATTTTCAAAAACACGAACCTACCAATTTTTTATAGTTTTAATGAAGGAATTATTAACTTATGAAGTTATGAATAATTTAATTATTTATAGAACGAGGTAGCGTTCCGCCCAATGATTAGCATGTATTATTTAACTAATTTTTAAATCGGTTTTTGGATCATCAATTTCAAGATTTTATCGTTCATAATTTTCCAAAAAATACTCTCATTTCTGAATAGTCGGTCGCTTTTGACGAGAACACTTGAGCATGCACTCTAAACGATGAACCACCTAAAAGCTTTTCTTTTTTTTTAAGGTGAAAATTACCTTTTTATAAAAGAAGAAAAAAAAGTTCTTCTTTTTCTTTAAACTGAAACGTGGGGAAGAATATTCCGTAAGGGTTTAAAGGCGTATAAAAAGCTATAAGGGGAATGATGGGATGAGGGGGAAAGATTTTTATCAAAAAGTAAAGATGAAGGGAGGCGTCGGGGGGTGAATATTCATCCTTCCCCCTCGCACCCCGAACGGTAATAAACGATCTAAACTAAAGAGACCATTTTCAAAAGGAATCTCATTGGTTCCCCACCCATCCTCGAGACCCGCCTACTTTAAACGATCCACCCCAAAGCATTTCTAAATCAAGAATACCCCCTTCGAAAAAAATCGTCTTCTAAGGGGAAAAATTATTATTAAAAAATAAATAAAAACCTAATGCAAATTAACACAAAAAATTTACAGATAAACGTTTTAAAAACTTTTTTAATGATTTTTCGAATATTTGGAAATAAATAGGTAACCAAATAGTTGGGTCTATAACTCACTATTCAAAAATCGTGGAAAAAAGGGCCGTTAGTGTCCAAAAAGGATCAAAAATCAAGCTAAAAAGGCCCTTTTTAGTCTTAAAGAAACAAAATGTAGTCAATAGAGCCCTCATCTCCAAATATTGAGAAGAAGGGCCCCTAGGGTCCAAAAAGGATCAAAAATCAAGCTAAATAAAAGGACCTTTTTAGACGTAAAGGAACAAAATCTAATCAAAAGGGAACCTAATGTTCAAAAACCAAGGTAAAAAGAGGCCCTTAGTGTCCAAAAAGGATCAAAAATCATCTAGGTAAAAAGGGCACGTGGTGTCCAAAAACGAGGTAAAAAGGGCCTCTAGTGCTCAAAAAGGTTCAAAAATCAGGCTAAAAAGGGCTTTTGTCTATTTTGTGAATCTATTTAAGAGGGCCCCTAGCGCCAAAAAAGGATCAAAAATCAAGCTAAAAGGGGCACTTTTTTCATTATATCATTAGATTTTGTAAAGGTACAAAATCTAGTTAAGAGGGGCCCCAGCATAAAAAATAAAAAAAATAAAAAAATGCCTTTTTCATGCAATGGAACAAAATCTACTAAAAAGAGCCCATAATCTTCAAAAATCGAGGTGAAAAGGGCCCCTAGTGACCAAAAAGGATCAAAAAATCAAGCTAAAAAGGGCCTTTTTCATGGCAAAGGAACAAAATCTATTAAAAAGAGGCCCTAATCTCCAAAAATCGAGGGAAAAGGGCCCCTAGTGACCAAAAAGGATCAAAAATCAAGCTAAAAAGAGCATTTTTCATGGCAAAGGAACAAAATATACTAAAAAGAGCCGATAATCACCAAAACTCGAGGTGAAAAGGACCCCTAGTGACCAAAAAGGATAAAAAATCAATCTAAAAGGGCCTTTTTTATGTCATTGGAACAAAATCTACTAAAAATAGCCCTTAATCTCCAAAAATCGATGTGAAAAGGGCCCCTAGTGACCAAAAAGGATAACAAATCAAGCTAAAAAGAGCTTTTTTCACGGCAAAGAAACAAAATCTACGAAAAATAGCCCCTAATCTCCAAAAATCGAGGTGAAAAGGGCCCCTAAAGAACAAAAAGGATCAAAAATCAAGCTAAAAAGAGCCTTTTTCATGGCAAAGGAACAAAATATCCTAAAAAGAGCCGATAATCACCAAAACTCGAGGTGAAAAGGGCCCCTAGTGACCAAAAAGGATAACAAATCAATCTAAAAGGGCCTTTTTTTATGTCATTGGAACAAAATCTACTAAAAATAGCCCTTAATCTCCAAAAATCGATGTGAAAAGGGCCCCTAGTGACCAAAAAGGATAACAAATCAAGCTAAAAAGAGCTTTTTTCACGGCAAAGAAACAAAATCTACGAAAAATAGCCCCTAATCTCCAAAAATCGAGGTGAAAAGGGCCCCTAAAGAACAAAAAGGATCAAAAATCAAGCTAAAAAGAGCCTTTTTCATGGCAAAGGAACAAAATATCCTAAAAAGAGCCGATAATCACCAAAACTCGAGGTGAAAAGGGCCCCTAGTGACCAAAAAGGATAACAAATCAATCTAAAAGGGCCTTTTTTTATGTCATTGGAACAAAATCTACTAAAAATAGCCCTTAATCTCCAAAAATCGATGTGAAAAGGACCCCTAGTGACCAAAAAGGATAACAAATCAAGCTAAAAAGAGCTTTTTTCACGGCAAAGAAACAAAATCTACGAAAAATAGCCCCTAATCTCCAAAAATCGAGGTGAAAAGGGCCCCTAAAGAACAAAAAGGATCAAAAATCAAGCTAAAAAGAGCCTTTTTCATTTCAAAGGAACAAAATCTACTAAAAATAGCCCCCAATCTCCAAAAAATGACCAAAAATCAAGCTAAAAAGGGCCTTTTTCATGGCAAAGACACAAAATGTATTAAAATGAGCCCCTAATCTCCAAAAATCGAGGTGAAAAGGGCCTTTAGTGACCAAAAAGGATCAAAAATCAAGCTACATAATAAGAGCCTTTTTCATGACAAAGAAACAAAATCTACTAAAAATAGCCCCTAATCTCCAATAACCTGACCAAAAAAGATCAAAAATCAAGCTAAAAAGGGCCTTTTTCATGGCAGACACAAAATGTATTAAAAAGAGCCCCTAATCTCCAAAAATCACCAAAATGTCCAAAGTGGATTCCCCGGAAAATGGTGATAGTCCTCAAAAATGTGCCATTGGTCTCATTCCCACTGGAAAATTAATTTTTTTTTCTTTTTAAATTTGTTTTTTAAGTAAAGGGTCTTAAATCATAATAATCAAAAATGTATAAATCGGTCAAAGTCCGGAAAGTCCTTTTTTTCACGGAGTAGATTTTCAGTTTAAGCCCTTGGTAATCCATTTTTTCAATTGTAACGATTTTATTTTCAAAAATTAATTTTCATTTTCAACTTTATTTCATTTCATTTTAACCTTTTAGCCACCCTATTTCCTAAAATTACACTTTTATCCTCTTATTTACCCCAAATTTTTATAAAACCATTTTTTCAACTTCATCATTTTATTTAGGTACCCCATTTCTTAAATTGATTTGTAAAAATATGTACCGTTCATTTTCTTTACCCTTTTAAGTGGTCCTTCACACCAAAATTGCGATGGAAATCTTGCACATGTGTATTATATAAACTGCGCCCATTGCAATTGGTAGATTTCGAAGAAAAGAAATTGAAGAGTCTTCTTGATGTGAATAAGTCGATTAAAAATTTCATTGAAGTCATCGAAGTTGAAAAAAAGTTAATGACAGATTACAAGAGATGTGTTTTCTCGTAGTTAACGTACAATTGAATTTCTCTTCCCCTTTTCCATTCCTTAATTTTCAATTCAGCACTCATCTTTGATTACATGACAAGAGGAGGTTATAAAATCCCTCGCGTCTTAAGTGAAGGCTTCTTTTGAGAATTGGAAAACGCGTTTTCCTGATGAACCTCTCAAGAAATGCAAATGAAAAACGTCGCTGTGGACGAGGAGGGGTTTCCCACAAGCAAAAATTAAGCATTGAATTACACAAACATTCTTATTCTTATTCAAATGTTGAATCGTAGGAGGGGCTGATTGGTGACAGTGACTGTGAAGAAAAGAAACCCAAGAGATAGTTTTGACAAGATTTTCTCGCTCCGACAATCAAAACACACCTGTCCCCTTACCTGAAAACTCACCGGGTCATGAATAGTCAAATCGGCAGATGACGCGCCTTTTTTTTCCCAATTCTTTTTGTCACCTCTGAGAATGGACATGAGATACACAATCGTTTTATCTCATTCACACGAACACTCAGAACATACTAAACACCCTCTTTATCCTATTGTGACCTTTATTTCGGCCCTAAAATGACAAAATAATCTATTTATGCGTTCAAAAATGACAAAATATTTTCCAATACGATTCTTTGGAGGCTTAGGGTCATTACCTACCATAAACCTAAATAAATCAGGAATTGCCCATCATTATCGAATGGCAACTAATAATGATGCATTAATTTTGTGCACATACATACGAGTAGCTACATAAGAAAGTGGATTATGCATGTACTGGACCTCTATATTATTAATTCTAATAATATTTATAATAATTGGAAAACCCAGTTCTTGAAATAATTTTTTTTTTCTTTTCGACTAGACTGTAACGATCCTGGCAAGGCAATAATTTCGAGATTAAAATGCACCCGAGTCATTAACGCTCTAGTTTTAACCGTCGTTAAGAAAGAGAAAAGTTATTAGAAGAAGCCCATCTTCTTCTTTTTTCTCTTCTCTCCCCGTCCATTTTCCTTCCACCGGAAATGACATGCATTAGAATATTAAATCCCACTTCTTCGGGCACTTGAATTTCCCTAGTCAGCGAAGAGAGGGAGATTTGCATTTTTCATATACCGGTCCCCGGAGAGGGTGCTTAACTTCGCCGAACGAGAGGCCACCCTCTTCGCCAAACCGACCCCAAGGGGGAGAACGAAAAGTGCTCGATGATGGACTCCAAAGAGGCTGGCAACTACTTTGATTATGAAAAGAATCTACGCCTTTAGCGGTTTCTTTACTCATCTCGATATTCATTTTTCCTTTTTATAAAACGAGACAACATTTTAAAAGCCTTCAACAATTCAATTTTATTATTTATACTTTAGGGATAATTTTATTTGTATTCGTAAAATCTGGCACTTCAACCGTCATAATGACAGAAATTAGCATCAATTTGTTTTTCCCCTCTTGACATGACATGTTGACGGCCATTTTATGTCGACGCCAAACAAAAGGCTTTCGTTTTTCCAACGAAAATAATTCTGGGGCCATTTTGAAAGTAGATTTTAATAGTAGCAGATGTCTGACCAGCGAAGGAGGGTGGCTTTTAGTCAAAATAAAAGGAGAGGCGACATGTGGGGCCGTTACGACAGATGGCATCCGCCCTATTATCAAATTTTATATATGACTCAAATGTTAATTTTGACTCGTTTGATTCCCCCCTCTCCTCACCAGTAGCCGCCCCTTACGATTTCGATTTGTGTCACGATAAGGTCCTCCCATGACTTAATTATTGTAATAAGTTTATGCAACACGCTGTGATTCGCTTTCACATGGGAACTACGAAATAAGAATGGGGAGTCCAAAATATGGAGGGACAAACTCAATTTTTAAAAATTGTTTATATTTTAAATAAATTTTTTACCTGGTTAAAATGATCGATTTTAAGTGGTTCTTTGCCTTTATTCTTCCTAATTTATTTTCTATCCTTTCTAATTGAACTTTTCAGTTTAAAACTCTCTGATTCGGTAAAATAGTGATTAAAAAAAGGTGGATGAGGAGGAAGTGCGGTCTATTAAGGGTTCGACGGAGCTGAAGGGGGTTGGGAGTTTCGGCGGAAGGGGTTTTTCGACCTGCGGGACCCTGGAAGTGGTCTCCTCGTTAGTAAAGCCTCTAATTGCTCGCATGGGAGCGACGCTCGAATCCTCCCGACTCTCCCCGTCGCTTAACTACCATTCACCAATTGCGAATCCGGGCGGAAGGGTGAGAAAATTAATCGGATTGCTCTATTATTTCCAAGGAAGTTAAACGACAAAATTAATGAACGTACTTTCAAACGATGCGAATCGGGGCGTTTTCATTATTGACGTTCAATGTTTTCAACCTTAAGATTCGATAAACTCGTTCAATTGCTGTCGGAGGGGTTTCATAGTTCACCATCGTTCTCAGGCTGCTTTCTTCCATGACTGTCGCCCATATCTGGAAAAAAATTAGTCAAAATGTGCAAATTGTCGTCCATTGAATGATCCTAGAAGCGCAAAGAGTAAAGATAGAATTTCACCAATATGTATTAGCCTATTTATATTAGGATTAGGGCTTTTTGGGAAAAGTTAAGATAAAATCGTATTCTTCATACTTTAAATAGTGTTTTGGATCGCTGATTACGAGTCTGCTGTTTGCTGATACTGTATAAGTGTTTCCGGGAACCTTGTCAAAGTCGCAAAAAAAGTTCAAAATTTTCGCAATATTGCATTTTTTTTTCTCATACCTTCAAAACTATAGGTACTTAACTATAGCGACTTAACTACTAATTTCGAAATGAAATTTTATAAAATGAGATAGATAGTATTCATAAATCATCGGTCTACTTCGACATAGAGGTTTGGCCACTATAGAATAGGTATAGATAGTCAAAGTAGATCGATTTTGTATGACCGATTAGCGGGTACATCACGGTGGGTACTTGGCCAGTCACTGCAGAAGTGTTTCTGGTTCCATGCTTAGGTGTAATTTAGGTGTCTTTAGCTTAGGATTTGAAGGTTTCAGATGGTGACGGGAATGTAAGAGTAGTAGTGTATAAGGTACCTATTTAATTGCAAAGCATGGCTGCTGGCTTTATTACCTACTTTACTTAGGACATCATAAAGTGCACACATTTTGGTCGGTGATCAAACCAAATCAGGTGATCCAGGATATCAAACTCTCAAGGATTCAGGCTTTTCAGGAGGAAACTTGCTGCTTCGCGCGGCTGCCTCGAAGCTTTTTATTCTTACCATTCTCAAATACGTTATTTTGCTTGATATGTCTGAATTTTCGGGGTAGCTCCACTCTTTTGACAGCATTGTAAGTCAAAAACGTTTACCAGGTTTTGAATTTTGAATGTCAATGCGGTATTTTGTGTATCAATGGTTTCGGAAATGTTTTTATAACATACATGACGGTTCAAAATAAATGAATTGAACCCATAAATAAACGAAATCGACCAAATCACGATAGAAGCTTTGTATAATAATTGAAGTGAGTCATCTAAAAAGACCGTTTTTCTTTCCTCTCATTGCCTTGTTTCGAAGCAACAAAAGATCGCCCCGGGGCTTGACAGGTAAATTGAATAACGACCGAATCAGTGTTACTATTGAAAAAACACGAAATCAACAAATCACGGGGGCATTTAAACGTTTCCTTTCCGTCTCTTTTATATCGTTACATTTTTGTTTGTTTGTTCGAGGAGCGAGATTTTGATATGTGAAAAGAAGATGGAAGGGGACGAGAAAGGCGGGGTTGATGGTGTTTGCTTGACATGTTATTGTGTTCGCTTTTCTCAGGCTTCTTCTGCCGTTGACGTGAATCCGGGCCATCGACAATGGGCACTTTTTGAGGGGAAACCTCATTCGACTCCAAAACAGGACGACCATAACAACGACCTATTTTGAAACATGAGCATATTCATTCTACCGAATTTTCTTATTATCATATTTTGTATTGTGTCTCATTTTTAAACCTGTCAAAAGCTACATAACTAAAAATGACCTCACCTTTAAACGCTCTACTTATTTATCTCTACACAAGTATTAAAAAGAGTGAATATTAGATATCACAATGGAGGTGTACGTTTTTTTAAAAACTGCATCTTTGTGCATTAGCGCTGATGAAAAAATATATAAAAAAGTTGATGGTGTTTTTTTTTTCTTGTTCTATGGAGGCTCAAAAGATATACACTTTTTCTATTCAGAGGCTCCTACTAATGAAACTCTGTATGCTTCCCCCTTTTCTTTTCATTTTTTGTAATTACTACCCTTGGTCTTCGGGCGCTCGTCCTTAGACAGTTTCGACTTTTTTTTCTCCTTTTGTTTCGTTTTCATTTCCTTCTCCCTTCTGGATATTATAATTATTAATTTCAAAAGAACCACTTCTAATCAACCCTCGTTTTCTTGGCTCGTTATTCGTTATTACATCGACCCTCCATCCCCCTCGTTTTTTAAACAAAATTTTATTAAATCGAAAAATCTGACTATTGAAATCTCTGGAAGGAATTCGGGGGAGGAAAATAAAAACATTCGGTGGTGCCATGAGTGCACTTTAAGTATTTTCCAGTGATATTTATTATCATATGGATAGCGTGGGAACATGACAGTGGTCAAGATTTCATTCTTCTTTTCACTTGCTCCGTCGTGAGATCGTCGAATACAAAGGAAGCGAGAAATATTGACACTTGAAATCAGTTAAGATCCCTTTTCATTTCATTTTATTTTCATTCAATGAATTTGATGTACGAGTAGGATAAATTCAACACTTCGATAAGCGCGGCGATCTAATGGATCATAACCTACCAGGTTTATACTCCAACGATGATCATGTTGACTACGCCATGAAATGGCAAGAGTCTTCAAACCAGATATGTTCCAACTTGGTACTCAAGATAGACAAATAGCCGTCGATGAAGCACTTAGTTAACCAACCCTACCCACGTGACCATATGGAAGTTTTCATTTTGCGCACAAAGAGGCTTTTCAATTTTTATCTGCAAATAGCTGAATACTTAAAATCTATCTCGAAGGGTCTTTCCTCAAGAAAAAGTTTACAAATCTAGCTAAAAAGGGGTCTTCTTGTCAAAAAGGTTAAAAAATCACTAAAAAGGGTCTTTTCTTGTTGAAAAAAGTTTGAAATCTGTCTGAAAAGTATCTTCTCTTGTCACAAAGGTTCACAATCTGAATTAAAAGGTTTTTTTTTTTGTCTAAAAAGGTAAAAATCTAGCTAAAAAGGGGTCTTCCTGTCGAAAAGATACAAAACATCTCTAAACAGTGCTTTTCTTGTCGAAAAACATCCAAAATCTGACTGAAAAGTATCTTCTCTTGTCGCAAAGGTTCAAAATCTGGTTTAAAAGGTCCTTTAAAGGGTCTTTTCTTGACGTAAAGGGTCAAAATCTGTCTGAAGACTGTCTTTCCTTGTCCAAAACCTAGAGGGGTCAAAATCTGATAAGAAGGTTCAAAATATTTCTGAGAAGGGTCTTTTCTTGTCCAAAAAGGTTCAAAGTCATACGAAAAGGGTCCTTTCTTGACGTAAAGGGTCAAAATCAGGTACCTACTAGGATTACATATATTAGAATTATACATATTATCATTATTTTAACATAGCAAATACAGGAAATATACTTAAGAGGGAATATTAAAATCCCAGGATATAGGATATTATTATTCTATTTTTTAACGAGATAGCGAGTGAGAAGGTATTGAAGATAACACTTTTACCATCATTAGTATTTCACTCTTTATTTCGAGCGGTATTGAAATGACTTCTTTTCTTTTGAATTATTTATTCTTTCAGTACATTTATTATTAGAGAGATGTAAAAGAAAATGAAAGCGAAATGAGGTTCTGGCTTGTGGCGTTAACGAGGAAGGGTATCTTTAACGAAAAAAAATGAGAGAAAAGGGAATATGAAAAGATATGCAAAGGTGGGTTCATTAAGGAAGCGAATGAGGTTCTTTCCTTCAAAAGAAACGGAAGACTGAGTTTTTTTATTTCTGATTGTCGAAAGGAGAGGAGGGGAAAAAAGGAGGGTGGTCGTTATTACGGACTGATTCAGTAACCGGCGGCTTGGGTTAAATATGTGGATCGTTGAATTCGAAGGGGGGGACAAAAAGAGAGAGAAAATCTTGAGTTCGAGGGTGAGGTGTAGTAAATTCAGTGAGGGTTGAAGAAAAAAGAAGGGGAGAGGGGGATAACCGAAGGGATGGCTTCGGAGGGTGGAAAAATGGCGTCAACACGAATACAGCCAATAGACGGACTTGGAGGGGTTAAATGACGTCATCTCCTTTTGCCACGCCTAAAATCATAATAAATGAACAACTTCATCATTGAAAAATAATATTGTCCCATACCTATTTTTAAAGAGAAAATTTTATTAATTAAAACTAACTTTGGGGTGATTCCTCAATATGAACGCACTCTATGAAGATAATATTGCTCTCTCATAAGGAAAAAAAGATTCATGGTCCTAAGTTAATAATCCTTCCTAAAAAGCCTTTAAAGGTTTGCATGTGCTGACTACAGAATTTATTTGAGGGATTCAAAGCTAGTCGTGTTATTGAGTGATATTAGGTTGCTTGGAATCAGCTGCAGAAGGCCTATAGATAGTTTTAGGACCAAAAAGCCCAGATCAATGGCTTGTTCAGTTATAGGTGAACTATGACGTTGGGAGCTGAGATCAATTAATTTACTAGGTGAAGGCAACATACTAGGTTCATTATTATGAAAATAAAACGCTATACAAATAAAGAGGAAAATATCTAGCGTTGGTAGCTTTCGATTTTGAATTGCATCAGATAGCTTTTAGATAGAGAATATTCCAACAAACTTTAGTGTAAATATTTGATAAATAACTCGATAAAAAATTGCAGATGAATAAGAATCAATATTTTTCTTCATCCATACATTGAGATTTTTAAATATTGCTCTCCGACGTCAATTCGTTAAAATTTGAATTAAGGAAATCCGAAGTTGCACACCACATTGTAGCAGCACGAAAATTGTCTTGACGGAGGGGAGTGGCATGAAGACCTTCAGAAAAGAGCAACTGTTTTCCTAACAGAACTAAAAACTAAGGCTTAAGAAGGTAATTTACGCCTCGGTTCTGTGGGCCATGAAAAAGTTCGCCATATTTTTTAATTATTCACAAACCATAATTGTTATTGCCATACAATGCTTAACGCTTTTACAGCCTACCTTCCCAATATTGTAAAAAGACCAGTCTTCATGGGATCCTTCGTATATCGATACCTACAACACGACTATTATTATTAAATTTATCATCCAACCAGCTAATGGAACGTTCAACGTATACATGAATAATCGCTTTATGTGATTCCCTGTCCCCTCCCTACAAGTCTAATAATTAATTAATATACGAACATACAATTCATGTACTAATATTATCGTTGCCTGAGGGTTATCACTAATGACTAATGACTGAAATAATGGCATCGCAATTCAAGCACTTAAGTGTCAATTTGATTTTCAAATTAATAGGTAACTATGTATGTGGGTAAATTAATTAATAAATAAAATAGCTTTGGTTGATTTTTTCAAAAAAGAAATAGCCTGCTTTCCTCCGGAAATCCGCTAAAGCTATTGTAACCTCCTAAGACGCACGTATATGGTGGAAATTTGGTGAAGATCGGTATGCGAGAATGGTATTTTGGAAAACAGGCATACATGCAAACATCAATATCTATCGATTTATTGAGAAATTCGAAAATTCTGACATGACACAATATGTGGCATTGTTTGTATTGGATTCCATTTTTCTAATATTTTATCCATCCGGTGGGCATAGCTGATTCTTCATCCAGACTCTGCAACTCGTTTTATCCAACCGATTGGTTGCTAATCCCACATCGATGACCATTAGACCAATCCGAGACTCTTTGGTCTATTACCTCAATCGGGCAGACAGCACAGCATCGTCTTTTTAATATCCAGGACACTCGTTTTTTCTCGCTCCCAACTTGTTGGAGAGCTACTGGCAAGCTTTCCTCCCAAAACTGCCAGTAATCGTCCTTCAGCCCCATCCTCGTTTGATACCTGTATTTTCATGTCCTAGGCTCAGTTCTTGCCACTCAATTCATCGATAGTTATTAGTGTTTGTATGCCTGTCTGCCAAAATACCATTCTAAAGTGCTACCGGTCCGATCGTCGAGAAATATGTAGGTTTTATGTTAGTTTTTTTCCTTGGTTGATTGATAGAGAAGCCTTGCCCAAAGGTGTGGATGAAGGAGGGTCGAGTAGGGTGGGAGAGTTGATGGGAGAGTGAATGTTGTGGGAAGGTGGGGGCGTGATAGGGGATGGTGGGGGAGAATGGGGATGGTGGAGGTAGATGAGAGTCGTGAGGGTAGGTTCCAAAAAGTTGGGGAGGTGACGGGAGAGTGGTGGGAGTTACGTAATGTTCAAAGTGAGTGGGGTGGCTGGGGGTGGTAGGGGTATGCTGGTGAGGGGTATTTAGTGTCAGTAGAGAACCCATTTTACTTGGTACCTAAAATATGTTAAAGGACAATCCTGGGGGTTCTTTTTTCAAGATGAAACCTTGAAAACCTTTATTCTTTCCATGGATTCTAAAATTGGAGACATAAAAGCCCAATATTCGCCATTCGCCGTAACAAGGCCCTTAAAACTGAGGTTCAGATTAGTAAGAACGAATATCATGCTACGCTCGGTGTTGATCGCGGATAGGAGGGTCGGGGTGAAAAATTGTTTATTGGCCAAAGGAAGGAAAAATCATGCCCGGGGCTTGGTTGAGTCACTTTGCCTTTTATATTGTTGCCCATGGAGATGCGCTCTTGGCGTTTTCCCCCTTTTCAATTTTCGCATCCCCCGCTTCTCCAACATATCATCCCCCTTTCCTCCCGAGTGAAATATTGCCTTTATCACAGCCAGAGTCACGCCCCGCCCTCCGGCAGTTATTCCATCTTTTAACGGAACTGCTCACGAACATGTTTTGACAGAGCGATTCGTAACACCAATTTCGATAAAAAGTGTCCCCCTTGTGTCACAATTTTTATTCCTCCATTTAATTGGTGCAATTGTCATCGAAAAACGTAAAACTTGGGTCATTATGCTCATCATTTCGTTATTTTCACGTCTTAATTATTTAGATGGGGATTTTCAGTATAAAACGTGATGGTGGAAGGGGTTGCTAAGGAGTTGTTTAACGACGAAACGACGTTAATTCGGTAAATCCGTTGTCAAGTCACGCTTCCGAGTCGAGGATAACGATTTGTATTTAATTGTTGCCCAAAGTTAGAGATCGTGACGGTTGTTGGGCTGTTAATTAGAACAAATTGAGTTTGTATGTGAGATTGTCTCGGAGGCATCGAGGGTGATGGAAGGGAAAAGGGGGGATCGGCTCGTTAGAGGGATGAAACTAGAAGGAGGACCTGTAACAAGCCATTCCTGGTCCCAAACCCCCCCTCGTCACCCTTTTAAATCTAGATTGGTCATGATCATTATTGATTTTCGACATCAGATCATCTCACAGTTTAGTTTATTGAGAACTTGTTCTCATTTAAAATGAAGCAAACAAATATTTTTCTTTCTTCTAAGCATCCAATATTCCCAGAAAAACGATTTCATTATTTTTTTCTTTTACAATGAAGAGGGCACTTGGTAGCATAGATTTTGATACTTTTTGGACACCAGGGGCTCTTTTGGATAGATGATATTTCTTTACTACAACTAGGGCCCTTTTTAGATTTTTGATCTTTCTTTGGTTTCTAGGGGCCCTCTTAACTAGATTCTGTTCCTTGACCACAAAAAAGGTCCTTTTAAGCTTGATTTTTGATCCTTTTTGGACACTAGGGGCCCTTTTAGCTAAATTTTGTTCTTCTAAGAAGAAAAAGGCCATTGTTAGCTTAGATTTTGATCCTTTTTGGAAATTAGGGGTCCTTTTAACAAGATTCTCTTCCTTTAGGACAAAGAGGGACCTTTTTAACTTGGTTTTTGAAATTTTTGGACACTAGAGCCCTAGTTAGCTTAGATTTTGATCCGTTTTGGACACTAGGAGCCCTTTCAACAAGATTCTCTTCCTTTAGGACAAAGGGGGCCTTTGTAGCTTGGTTTTTGAAATTTTTTTTGACACTAGAGCCCTAGTTAGCTTAGATTTTTATCCTTTTTGGACACAAGGATCCCTTTTAACAAGATTCTCTTCCTATGGGACACTTGGGGACTTTTAGGTAGATTTTGTTTTCTTACGACAGTTATAGGACCCTTTTTAGTTTGATTTTTTATCTTTTCTGGACTCTAGGGGCCCTTTTTAACTAGATAGTATGTATTCCTTTCGGAAAATAGGGCCCTTTTCAGCTTGATTTATGACCCCTTTTGGACACTAGGGGCCATTGTAACTATATTTTGTAGCTTTACGACAAATGTGGTCCTTTTGAGCTTGATTTTTGATTTTTTTTTGTCACTGGGAGCCCTCTTAAATAAATTTAGTTCCTGAAGGACAAAAAACTTTGCTTTTTAGCTTGATTTTTTACTCTTTGTGGGCACTAGGGGCCCCTTTTAACTAGATTTTGTTCTTCTAAGAAGAAAAGGGCCATTGTTAGCTTAGATTTTGATCCTTTTTGGAAATTAGGGGTCCTTTTAACAAGATTCTCTTCCTTTAGGACAAAGAGGGACCTTTTTAGCTTGGTTTTTGAAATTTTTGGACACTAGAGCCCTAGTTAGCTTAGATTTTGATCCGTTTTGGACACTAGGAGCCCTTTTAACAAGATTCTCTTCCTTTAGGACTAAGAGGGACCTTTTTAGCTTGGGTTTTGACTTTTTTTGGATACTAGAGCCCTAATTAGCTTAGATTTTGATCCTTTTTGGACAATAGGAGCCCTTTTAACAAGATTCTCTTCTTTTAGGACAAAGAGGGACCTTTTTAGCTTGGGTTTTGACTTTTTTTGGATACTAGAGCCCTAGTTAGCTTAGATTTTGATTCTTTTTGGACACTAGGAGCCCTTTTAACTAGGCACTACTATTCCTCTACGACAAATAGGATCTTTTTAACTAGATTTTGTTTCTTAACTACAAAAATGGCCCCTTTTTGGTTGATTTTTGATCCTTTTTTTGGACACTAGACTCGAGAGGCCAATTTTATCACAATTTCATTCATTTGAGTTTTGCGACAAAATGGCCTCTTTTAAGCATTTTTACAATTTTTAAAACAATCCCGAGGATGATAATTTCGCGGGCCGGTTTTTACCTATCCGACCCTATCTTTGACGTTGAATAATTTATGTGAAAAAGTACTGTTTAACATGAAATATGAGGTTTTCCTTTCACTCGTTATTTTCCCAACATCTGTAAACGATAAAGAAAAAATTCCCTTTGAAATTGGTTTCTTTAACACCAAAATGCGAAAAAGGTTTTAAATTTACTTTATCCTCTTTTATAATGGTTTGGAAATGTTAATGACTGTTTCTTGCGGTAACGACGCCTCTGGAAATTCAAGAAAAAAAGGATTCGAAAGGGAAGGAGATAAAAAAAAATCATGGGAGGGTGTAACTTGGTTCCGTGACTCGGAATATCTTCTTTCATTTAGCGGGACCGGGGGACGTCTCAATTTACTCTTAAAATCACGTTTGATCATTTACAACTTTCTTGAATTTTAACGATTTCCCTAACTTCAAAAGGGTGGATTTACTTCGTTTTTTTAATATCATTCGTTAAAGGCTAAGATTCCCATCTAAGGTCGATTTATTTAATTTTTTGACATAAAAAACACCTAAAGCTTAAAAGTGCTGACTTCCTAAAATCCTACATAATTAAACTGTCGTATAATATGGGTTCAGCGATTTCTTTGCATCCCTAGAGTCTAGACGTGTTTGGACCCCTCTAGACTAGTCTGGGCTCGCTAGACTGGCTTAGACCTCTCTAGATTTCTTTGCACCCCTCTACCCAATGAAGGCATAAAAGTTCGACTTTTAAAAATTTGTTTTTATTTTAGCAATCGACTAAACCATTTCGCTACTTCAAATGGCCAAAGCGAAAACCGAGACGATGCAATACATCGTTTTATTTTCCCACCTGACCGTACAGCTTCCGTCGGTCGTGTTGTCCCAATAGCAGGAGCTCGCGGAGTGAAGGCCCGCACCGTTCTTCTGCATGATCGTGCACGTGACGATGTATTTGAACGCTTTCTGTAATTTCGCCAAATTGCCAAGGCAGAATTCGACGACGTTCGTCGTCCATTGGTTCACCTTCGTCTTTTGATAATAATTACCGCCGATCGTGTCTTCGATCGCGTCCTTAATAATGTTGCTCACCTCGTCGACGACGAATTGCGGCTCTTCACCGATATCTACAACTTCCATCGCTTTCTGATGTATTTTCGTATCCGGATTGTAAAAAATATAATTTAACTTTTAAAATAAAACGTGTGAAATAAACATCAGATGATCTCTACCTAATTTCTTTTATTTCATCTTTAAAAAGCTGGGGGAAAACTTATAACTTCCCATCATGAGTAACAATGGCAATTATTAGTGAGAAACGAAGATGGAGGTTTCTGTGTAACAAGGGTATCTTTGGACTCGGGAGAGTTCTAACGAGCTAAACCGAAGGAGGGTTCTGGAGAGAACGGATGAATTTGACAATTTCTCAACTCTATAATAATCCAATTTAGTACGAACTTATCACATGGAAGCGTCTTATACGAATTTGGCGGCTTAGCAGTTCTATAACTCCAAAAAGTTTTCCTGAGTTCTCTAAGAAGGCATTTGTCATCCAAAATAAAGTAAAAGTGCTTTGAGACTTAACTGGCACATTTACACTTTTCTATACCTTGAGCCTTTTCCCTTCATTCTTGGTAATTTCCAGGCAAACTGTCAGAGAAATGGACGAAGTATTGATTTGCTTGATCCTCAAAAGACAGGCCTCCTTAGGATGCATGTAGCGGCCACCTAAGGATGGATGTATGCCACCTAACATCCCGAACCGCCCAAAGCAGAGAAAGCAAACTGCCCAAACCATCCAAAACCCAACCGCCTAAGCCCTTAACTACCCAAACCGCCCTAACCACCCGCAAAACCAACAAACCAGCCAAACTGCCCAAACACCACAGTGAGAGCTTAATGTCAATAAAAGGGTGTGAAATCAAGATATTTCCAGTGTTACCAGATTAGAAACGTCTTAGGAGAACTAGGGGTGGCAAGAGGGCTACTGTAATAATACAAGTTGGAGCAGGAGTGTAATAATTAATGTTAATCAGGGAGACATAGGTCATTTTAGTTTTGTTTGCTTCATTATTCCTTGGATTGCATTTTTTCGGCTGCTGAAGAAATTTTTGCGAAAGGATCGATTTTAATTATTATATTCCTGCTCCAACTCGGTATTATGACAGGAGCCCCTTGCCTCACCCCCTAGGACATGCCTAATCTGGTACCTAACACTGGAATCATCTCGATTTCACAATATCTGAGATTGAGCAGTCCTGTCTTCATGTTGTTTAAGTAAATTAATTAACCTTATCCGGGGACCAACGTAAACAACAAATAGTTACATATGTTTTGTTTCAATTTTTTTTTAAAACTCTACAAAAAATAATTTATTTGATAAACAAAGATTGGAAGGAAGGTGAAAAAGTTCGGCAATTGAATACGAAAGGCGTCTGCCTGAGCGAAAAATTCGGTGTCGAGGACGGAAAAAATTAAGTAGTTATTCATGCAAATGTTGACGATGCCCCAAACTTCGCCTTGGCAGACAACCGGACTCCCTGCAGCATGCCAATAATGAAGGCATCCCGTTGTTAAGCCGCACATGAAGTTTTTACCGGACTTGACGAACTTGGGGCATTCCCCTTGGGGGCACATTCCGTTGAGGCAGTGACTCATCGTCGGCTGGACTTGGACGTCAGCAGCGACCATATCGAATGTGCTCACGCTCTTCACAAATGTGATGCAAGAAGTTTTATTCCGAATGCGAATCCCGCTTGACATCGGCATCGTGTTCACCCCCTTGAAGTCGTGAGCCGTCTTCAAAATAGCGAAATCGTGAAGTATCAAATCGTAAAAACCAGTCTCCACACATCCGTCATGCTTTTTAGCCCATTTGACCCGAGAATCAAACTTACACTTCGGCCTGTAACTCGCCAAGATGCGCAAATCGTCTAAACGTCCTTCAGAGCTCAGGAAAAGAATGCAACGGCAACTCGTTACCACCGTGTCCGGCGACATCAAAAACGCACCGCAGTTCAAATTATGTTCTGGAAGGTAAATCACAAACAATAAATCATCGAGCAGATCATTACCACCCACGAATATAAAGCACAATAAAAACACCAATAACATTGTCATCGTTGAATTTCTGCATATGGTTTCATATAAAAATTATTTTAAAAAACACATTTTTCGTGAAAATCATTTTATTGCGTTTTTCCACGAAGGACAATCAGGCAATAAATTGATTCACTACAAAAGAAAAACATTTTTCGAGTTATCCTCTTCCTCTGAACCTTTCGGGACCTACAAGAGGAGGATTCCTTCGTCCGATTGAGAAAAGAAGCCTTTGAGCTGCTCCACCACCGCCAAGGTCGGTCACTAAAATAATAAAATAAAGCAAAAATAAAATCAAAAAGTTTTGTTTACTTAAAAAATTTCCACTCCTGTCATTCTCTGGTTGTGGGACGTAGAATCGTTCTTTGAAAAGCTTCGAATCCGATTTTTTCGTTATCAAATCAGCGAACTCCATTTTTCTTTAATTTAGTGTCGTAAACTACAAAATCTTGAATCATGTATCATAAAATTACAATGTTTTATACATCTGGACAAAAATAATAAGCGAAATGGAAAATTCAAAAATAAAGTCTATCGCATTCTAATCTAATTACCTAAGTACCTAGTAGGTTACAACTATCTAGCCATGTCTCCATTATCCCCTCAATACCCTTAGAATCTTCACTAGTTCCACAATATCCCCATTGGATCCTCGATACTTATAGTATCCCAATACTGGGTTAACGAATTAACCATCAATCCCTCAATATCCCCAAAAATAACGCAGTTACACCGTCAATAGGTAACTCCATTCATTTCTAGCCTGAAGAAGGAAAATAGAAACGACTTTTGCACACAAAAGATACCTATTTGATTAATTTTCTTGTTCATTACTACTGTATGCTTAATGAATTCCCTTGAATTTGAGCAGTTTTACCAAGTTTAGGGGATAAAGTTGAGGAAATCATGACTATAAAAATGTATGAGTTTAAAGAACAGAAAACATCAACCGGAATCCCTCGAAAAATTTGTTTAAAAATAGGATTATTTAATAAAGTTGAGAGGTTCGTGAAGAGATAGCGTTGCAGGGTTGTTTGGACACTAGCGAGATCTTTAGGGTTGAAATCGTACTCAAAAGCGGCATGAGGGAGCCCGAAAGTCTTTCAAGGACTGATTGTGATTTGTGAGTCACCACCCTTTTTCACCCCTTCATTTTGTCAAAATAACGTAATATTGGATGTAAAAAAGAACTAAAATTTCTATGATCAAAATTTTGTTCGTTACTTAGTAGGTGCGCATTACAAAGGTTCGGATTGGTACCTAATTAGAAATTAGCATTTCGGACTATTTAGGCTCGTATCCAAAAGGATGAGAGATCCTTCGACTAAAATCGTACATAATTCGAGCAAAATTTTGACTTTTTTTATATGAAATTTGACCAGATCATCTGAGAAACCGAAAACCATCTTTGAGTTATGGGTCAACTCATAAGGCACCGATTGGGGCCTAATCATTAGGCTGTTTAGCCTCAAAAAGCAGGTGGGCTTTCTATGATTCTGTTAAAGGGAGTAGTTGTAGGGAGGTGATTAAAATTAGAATAGAAAGATCAAGTAGACTTGGTGGTGTTGGTCGAATGGTGATATCAATTATCAGTGGACAGTGGCGGTAGCTTCTGGATTCAGTGTTGTCCGCCGTAATCAGACCCCTAATAGTGAAGGAAAAAAGACGAGCAAGAAATAAGAAAAGAAAAGCAATTTATTTTAACTTTTGAATCTTAAAATTCTCAATTTCTTGCAAAACGTGGTATAAAATGTTTGAAGAAATTGCTGGGATATTCCACTGAGGGGAGGTTTTGGGGATAAATGAGGGATAGTTCTTCATAGGAAAGTAAGGAGGAGAGTTTAAGGAGAAGGGATTTGGCGGAGTTTGGAGGATAAATGGAAGGAATCATGGAGGAGAAAAAAAATGGTTTAAGACGGACCATTTTGGGGGTGAATAGGGCCACTGCACCTTGGGGGATAAATGGTGGAGATTATTGAGGGTGTACATAATTTGGGGTTTTGAGATTATGGGGGGGGGGCTTGTTGGGTTTAAAGGGGTTACAGGGTAGCAATTTTGATTTTGAAATTTTTCAACACTTTTTGCTAAAAAAGAGTGGAATATGGTGTTTAAATAGACAAATTTTTAATTTTGAGGCTGGAATCTTGCATATCTTTCAGGAGACCTGAATTGTTTACGATTCACATGGTCCAATCCTTCATATTATGGTGCTCTAACGACGCCCCTGGATGAAAGATAAAAATTTTTCAAAAATTGACTTAAAGTAGCAAGAACACTAGATTACTTCACCACTTACACTGCTCCTCATCACAATTAGGGATTAGGAGCGACAAATTCTTGACTAAAGAGGAAAGGAAAAGCTTGCAGATAGTTTGACACCTAACCTTGAGTTGGATGTGTTTATTATTTTGTTTTAAATGTAAACTATTACTAAATATATCTGAACAAGTCTAGATAGAATACAACAGTCGCCTAAATATAAAAGTAAATATAAGGTACATCTGAGGCTATTTTTGGACTTACAGAACGACTAAATCCACGCGTGTTTCTTTGATTGGGAACTTTTTTTCTCTCTTTTTCTTCTTTTATAAACGAACGTGAAGAAGACAGGCGAAGAGGAAGGCGTGAGACCGAGGGCAAGTGTGGGAAAAGGAGGAGGGTGCGAAATGAAAGGCGGCTATCAAATAACCTTGTAGTGACATCCAGTGACGTGAATCTGCAAACAGAACAAAATCACTTTCGAAATCGCTCTCTTTATAAGTACTCACCTTAATGGTGAGGGGGTGGGCACTGATATCCAATTTCCCAAATTCCTTAACACCACTATCACTTCAAAACTATCGAAAAAAAAATTAAAATTCTAAGCGAGATTTTTTTGTTTTCCTTACATTTTTTAAAACGTAAAATAAGATTTTCTTTTCACAGAAAATTCATTAATGTTTTATAATGATTTAATTTTCCTGGTTTTCATATAAAAAAGGAGGTTAAAATCATTAAGAAAATTAAAATGGGAAACTCAAGAACCCAGCATTTTAAAATTGAAAGAAAGGTCCTTATCCAGGCCTCTTTTTAAAGATGCCTATTTTTTAGTATTGAAAGAAATTAATTTCCAACCACTCTTTTCAAAAGTGCCCTAAAACGAAGATAATTCCACAAAGAGTTATGAAAAGGTTTCCCCAGTTTATGGAGTAAACGGTTGAAAGAGAGAGAGAGAGAAATTTAAGTAATTTTCCCTTCCTCCGATTCCTAAGAAGGTCTGACGAAGCTTTTCAGTGCCTTTCATTTCGTGGAAAATTAATAATCTCGTCTATTCCGATCGTGGGGAGGCTTTCCGGTCCCTTCTTAGGTTTCAATCCCGCGAGGGTTTAAAATTGAATCAAGACGAACCTTTTGAAGTCGCTCCCATCCAAAATATTCGCTGACCAATTAGAAAACCGCCCCCCCCTCCTTTTTTTTACTATAGAAAAACAGATCTTGTAATGACATCTTAGCGGGATATCCCCCATCCACAAAATATAAGCCTCCTTTTGAAACACTCCAGAGGGTAAGTAATGATCTGGCGAAATTTTCAATGGAATACTCCCCCTTTTTCTTCATTGTATTTCGTTTTTAGGATTCTATATTAAAAGAAAAGCAATTCATAATTTAAGTTTTTCACGCTTTAATGAACTTTATTGAAGGTGGAAATCTTATTTAAATTCTCAAAGTTTATTTATGGGAAAAAGTAGGGACATATTACTGATTGGATGAAATATTAACATTGTTAATACACACAAGAAAAGACATTTTTTTTTACAAGAAGAGACACTTTTAAGACAGTTTTGGAACATTTTGGACGAGAAAAGACACTTTTCAGACAGTTTTGACACTTTTTGACAAGAAGAGACACTTTTCTTTGTATGTACATACTTGGAAAAAAAAGTGAATTTTCGATTAATGCATTTTTGTCAAGAAACGGAGGTGATAATTTGAAAAGACTATACAAATCCCAAGCTTGAGGGGGGGGGGGGGACATCATAAAAATTAAGACAAAATAGGAGAGAACCCAAAAGGAAAATTGCGTTTTCTCAGCTTTCTGTTGACCGATCGACGTGATTTTCTGGGATTTTCCCGAACATATTAAAGACGATTTTTACCATTATTCAATCCTTCAACAGGGGGCTGAGAAAATGCGATTTCCCTTTTGAATTCATTATCCACCCACTCATACCTCGGTACTCAAATGTCTCTGAATGCCACAATAAAAGTCCAAGATAACTATGCATGCTATTGTTGCATACCATGTGCACGATTTTTCCAAAAATAGTGATCTATGAAAAAATTAAAATCATGAGTATCAATTCATATTCTTGTGTCTCCCATTTAGAAAACTGAATACAACTTCAAGAAGAAGTTGAAGAGCCTTAACATAAAAAAGAATCCGGAACACACATTTTTAATAAAGGGTTTACAACCGTTCGTAGATCAGCGACAAAATTTATTATTATTATTTTATTTTAGAACGCTGTTGGGACATAACAAACAGCGACAAAATATGAAAGTAATTAACATCTAATTTAGGCTGTTTTTAATGTTCAAAACTAGAAAAGACTTTACTCCATATAGTTTTAACCATGATCTCTCATGGCCTTTGATTGGGATAGATATATCATATACCCTCCTCTTGTTTTCATATCTTGAAGTCACTAAACTCTTAAGAGAATTTTCTGCCAACCTGAAACTGAAGTAAGGCAAAAAAAAATTGACATTCCCCCTACGTGCCGTGTTCATGATAATATGATGAGACTCTTGAAATATTTTTTGCTCCATCCACAATTAAGTTTTCACAATTTCATAAGTTGGTTCTTCATTTGTAAATTATAAAGAAAAGAACAGAAAAAAAAGTTTGCCTCTTTTCTGCGGAAATCAGCTAAAATTGTAATTGAATTAATTGAGATATATCATGCTCATAAAAATTAATATTTTACGTATTTTCGTAAACATGGATGTAATATGACTTGTGACGGGAGGTTAAAGTTAATAATGGAAGTTCTTATTACCTCCATCGAATGCATTATAACCATATAGAAAAGGTAACTTTCATATTACGTTTACACTTCTTTTTTTACGCAAGCGTTCCCAGTCTTAATTCCCTAGAACAAAAACTATTATTTTTTATTGTAATATTTTGTTCATTATAGAAGAAAAACTACAAAACAGGTAAGAAATGTTTTATTTTAAAATCCAACAAGTTTTTCTGAACGTTTTCCCTCCGAGTTAGGCTCCATTATATTTTCTTGTTATTGGAAGGAAGATTCTCTTGAAGTCCTCAAAATCAAACTAAAAATCCTGATATGTATTTGTTTTCCTTTATACTAGCTGTAGAATTATTTACTAGCTCGAAAGGTTAAAAAACACAAAATTGATCCTTCGGTGAAAAAGATCGCTTTTGATCGTTCAGCTTCTGCACCTTGCAATTCATATCTCAATTTTTCTTGACTATTTTAGTACATAGTTTTGATATTCTTTGAACGACAGCTAGTTAGTAATTTTGGTGTATTTTTTGTGTGTAAACATTCGACATTTCTTTATTTTAAAACCAAAAAAGCAGTAATCTTGCCAGACTAATCTGCCCTCTAAGCTAAATTATGCTATCTCCGGAATTTCGATATCGTCATAACTCATAACCCATAAATCATAATCTTTTCAGAATAGGGGTATTCACGTGTTATTCACTAACTTATGTTTTCCGTTAAAATCATGTTAACATGTGTTAATTGAATATCATGAATACCCCTAATAGGTTATTGCAGATAGATTTAACTTAAGATGGCTGAATCGTCATAACTAGGGCCTAGGACCGCTATCTACATACCAAGTTTATATATATAGGTAAATGGTTTATCTGATCATGACTGATAGAAAATTTCAAGTCAATATAGATCAAAAAGTTAAAATATGAAAATAGCACTTTTTTTTACTGAATTCCTGACTTTTAGATTGTACTAATGGAATCTATTGTATAGCTATTTGGTTGATCCAATTAACGAACCTTTCCTTATTTCCCTTCTCTTATTTTGAAGTACCCAAAGCAAAATAAGTTTAGAGGAATAGTAGAAACTTTTGTAGATCGCATATTGTAAGCCAAATCGAAAGTAGATCGCATATTTAATTAACCAAAAGGAAGAGGATGAAAAACAACCATTCTCCTTAACGTTCAATTTTCAATCACAAATCCGCCATTAGAAGGATTGACGATTGAAGGCGGATTGATGAGTCAACGTGAAGGAGAATGATTCTTTTCTTTGTTTGGGAGATATTTTTGGTCGAGGAATTGAATGTGCCTTTGATTAGCTTCACTGCCTTGTCCCTAGAAAGATGAATTTATGATTTTTTATGCAAAGTGAGTCAACCCACGAAATCGTCAACTTATTGATGAATGCACTATGGACTCTAATTTAACGTCTTTTTAGTTGATAATTTGTTTGAAGGTACTGATTCTCTAGCTTTCGATCTCAACCATCATTGATCGCTTTAAAGTTTAAATTGCAATTTGGGCTTAAATAGGAGGGTTTTTCAACTACAGTATTGCAAAGTAGGAATAGAAAGAGATGAAAAAACCAAAAAAGTATATTATAAAATAATTGGCGACTTCATTATTCTGCATTAGCGAATATCGAATGTTTTTAGAAAATAGTCATAAAGTTAACTAATATCGTTTGTTATGTAAATTTCGTTGCTGAATGTTTGAGTTTTTCTTACTTATGGAAGACAAGAGAATACATGTCGTATATTTTAATATTTTAGGAATGACTGGTTTGTTTTGTTATTAATTTTTTAGGTTTTGCATAGGTGACGAGTCGTTTAATCATGACAAAATATATGTCTGAAGTAGGTAGAATTTTTTTCCATATTAATGTCGGCAGCCATGATCTTGCATATAGCCAGTAATCAAAGGCCCCCCTTCTTCCATCTTTTTTTCTCCTTTTCTTCTCTTTTTTTCCCCACCCTTTTCTTTTCGCCTACTCTCTTTGCCACAAAGAAAGAGTGCAAGTCTTAATCAGGGGCACTTGCGGGGGCTTCCCTAATGGAAGGCTCACACGTGGGCGCATGTCCGATTACGATAAAAAGAAAAGGTGAAGGGGAAGGGGGAAAAAGGCGAAAAGGACATGTTTGAAAAGGCGGGGTTGCAACTATGCAAAATATTTTGACATGCACTTCTATCGCTTTTGAATGTGGGCGGCCATTTTTAAATCTGCACCCGCACTCGTTTCCCCTTTCAATTCCCCCGATGGAAGTGCGAAACGTCAATTAAACCGACTTTTTTCAAAAGCTCACGCCTTAATTAAGGAGTAAATAAATTAAATTAAATGGATAAAATTTTAACGCAACTCCAACCTTCATTTGAAATTCAAGCACCTACCCCTTCTAAGGTTGGCTGATTTTTAATGAAATATTTAATGAAACATGGTGGATTTTCAACATTCAAGTTTCCTTATGAATGTTAGCATAATTTGCGTATACCTTGACTTAGAAAATTAAAATCTTAATTTTTTTCCTAAGAAATAAGGAAAATAAGTAACGTTTAAGTTCCTAATGAAATGCTTCCTGAAGAAAATTTTTTTCTACGTAAAGTTTATTTTAAATAATTGACAGTAAACTTGAAAAATTTTTCTATATACCTACATATACACTTATCCTTCCGTTAGGATACTTCTATTTCATGTGATTCAGATTAATGGGAATGTTAAAACATCAATATTGACAAACGAAATAAACAATTATGTGATAGTAATTCGAGAGTGTCAAACTAGTTGGGCATTGATCCCCCGTCCACCCCCATTCGAAACACCCGCTTATCCGATAAAGGGCCAAGATTGAGGGTTATCAACTCTTGAGTTTAATAGGGTTTAGTCAGTCAATGTACTAAATGAGACGTAGCCCATGTGAGGGGTACTAAACGACCACTTACCACTGATAACTTTGACAGTAATTGTTCCCCTCCCTATATATTTATTCATCTTTTGTCGAGAAAAACTTTTTGTGCTAACAGGTGTAATTGATGATGTCTAAAACGCCCTAAAAGCATCAATATTTTGTTGAAAGTACCGAACATGTGAAATCAGTCATTTTTTAAAATCCTTAGGCAATCTTCGAAATATGAAAACATTGTTCTTATTTGACATTATTTATTTGGATTTTTACAAAATGATCGTCGAATAGTATCGTCAACTGGAGCAACTTAGTAGGTCCAACATTGCTTCGGCTGTTTTCTTTTTCCAGTAATTTGCTGAATCACAAAGTTAGACCAGAAGGTTAAGTTGCCCTAGTTGACGGTACCTAGAACAGCTGAAAACCCGGAATGGAAAAATTGAAAAGAATATCGCCTATATTTTAGCAACGATCGTTCAGATGCTAATAAAACTTTTAGGGGCCCAGCAGAAAGGCCATCATAGCAATACCTAAAAATTTCAGCAGCTTCAGTCTATTAGATCAAATTAATAAAAATTATTAACCTCTGATCCGATTATAATGAAATCGACAGGAGGACGTTTAGGTTCGTAGGACGTTAGGACGTTAAAAATTATATTTTAGGTATTATAGTTATTGTTATTATAGTACCCTGAAGACGAATTGACCTCGCAGGACGCTTGGTCACACTTCGGGGAAAGACAGCCATTTCTTTATTTATCATTGGAGTCAAAATTGGAAGACGAGGCACATAAAGATAAAACAAAGATAAAAGACGAAGATGTAAGACTCAAAGTAAAAAAAAGCAACTTTTTTGGAATGGCGGATAAAAAAATTCGAATTCAAGTTGATGCACGGTTCGGGCAATGTTTGCCATGTGGGCTGAAACGAAAATGGTCAAAAGGTTGTCCCAGTTTAAATGAAATGGTCCAAATGATTCTTGTACAATGGTTTAGGCCATATTTCGTCCGTTAGCGAGATGAGGATATCCATTGGAGAGCTGATTTCACGATACAATCCTAAAGACAATTTTGGAGATTTGGGAGATTTAGGAGACGAAATGAGGGAAGGGTCAGCAATGATCAACAGCGGAGATTCGGCTCTGACAATTGGACCATCCAAGAAGAGAGTTTAGAAGAAATGAGGAAGGGGCAAAGAACAAATACAATCCCAAGTGAGTTGAGGTTGGTCCAACTCTTGTCCACAAGTTTAAGTTGCTGGTCAGCAGATAGGAGTTCGATGAGAATTGCGAGACCGGGCAATATAAACTACAAAGACTGCTCATCGCACAGTGAACTGTGAGTCGGCGGAGAGTAGTGGCCGATAGTGGTATTCAGTGTATAGGAGAAGCGAATCGTTGATAGTGAGGAGTTCTCGATAGTAGATAGCTGAACATGATGATTTCCTTTTTGAGAAGATAAAGAGAGAGAGAGAGAGAAAACTTTATTGTTGGCAACTACATTTAGTAGTTTTACAATGCGTCAAAGATAGCAAGAGGAGGTCTAGTTGCGATGTGTCGATAAAAATTTTATAGATAGCGTTGTTTAATTTTGAAGGGATCCATCAATTATGGGAGTTATTAACCACATAAACCTTGTTATTCATTAAATATCGTTATTTATTGTTGAAACGTTCTCCTTTTCGATTTCGCTGCTTGCGTTTACTCCTTCAGAAATGTTTGTGCTCTGGAGCTTAACTTCCCTGATTAGTCGGATCGCTGATTAGGAATCTGAGGTTTTTTGACACATTTTTTTTTTTCGGAACCTTGCCATACTCGCGAAAAAGTAAAACTTTTGGCACTTAGGTATTGCAGTTTTTCGCTTAAATCACCTAAACTATGAGTTTAAGCGACTTGACCAATTAGTACAAATTTTGAATTTAAATTTCTATAATAAAAAGCTATTTTATACCAGATATGAAAAACTAAAAGATAAACATACGAATAAAGACTTAAGTTTAGATTTTCCTCTGATACCTAAAGAGGCAATATTTAAGGGGCAACCTTGCCCTTCAAGTCTGGGACGTCTTGCGGGTTCCATAATTGAAACTAATAAAACTAGACTACCTACTAGAGTCAAAATCATTTTCACTTGTCAGTCCCAGGATCTTTATTTTGAATTAAAAATCAATTCTAATACTCCTATAATCCTAACAAGTTAATTAGGACAACAAGAAAATCATTCTATTCCATTTTCTTGTAGAAAATACTCCCCAACGATCAATATTACCTATCTTTTTAAAATGGTTTCTAAATTTAGATACCATCGCGATCGTGACCCATTAACCTTTGAATTGGAAAAGCAATGAAAATAGACCAAACAATTGTAATCCTTGTCAATTCCTGGGTTTATAGTGTTTTTTCTTACAGGGTAGGGTATTAATTTATTTATCCATCCATTCATATTTATCTCTATGCTAAACCTATTAATTTCTATTCATTTTGGCTATTAAACCGACCTAAAGGCTAAAATAAAAATCCTAAATCATGGATAAGTTACCTTCCAGTTGGAAGTTGCGGTCCTGTAGCTCTGCATCCAGGGGAATGAGGCAAGAGGACTCCTGTATTATCTAAGGTTGGAGCTAGAGTTTAATAAAAAAGAGATGGTTGGATTATTTAACTTCTTCCCTTCTCATCTAATGAATGTTAATAATTAATTTTAGATATTAAATTGTTACCTAATTATAATGAGGTAGGTGCGCAAGTACATAATCGGAAAAATTGATAAAAATGATCCGGTGACCAAAGTTTTTTAAAATGAAAATGTTGAACTGATGTGCATTTTGATGAACCTAATTGTTGATAATTAAATAAAATTGGTCTAAGGAGGCCGATAAAGATGCGGTTGTTTTTCCACGGTTGGGTATTGATTACCGATGTAAATGGCGGTGTAGGAGAGTGAGTGGAGTGGGCCTCCCACCCCCGCAAACAACTCGTACGAATAAATTTAAATATAAATGTTCCTACTAATCATTGTGTTGTTTTGTTGTCGGGGACGGTGGAAGAAGAGGGAGGCGGAATAAAGAGTGCGAGAGAGAGAGAAGAATGGAGCGGGCCAATGAAGAGAGCCGCGGGACGTGCGCAAGGCATGGAAGGCGTGTCTTGAACTCTCCGGACGAGGTGGGAGAGTGGCTTGTCAGTAGGGTAGCTCAGTATTCAGTAGGGGTTAGTCAGCCGTGTGTGCGCCATGACGGAAGTGAAGCATCAAGGCCCTACCGTTAGGGTTTCCGCACCGTCCCTACACGAAATCACATCCGCGAAAAGGCCTCCTCAACGATCCCCTTTCGCCATCCACGAGCTTCTCGGCCTCGGCGGAGGCGGCGGGAATGGAAATGACCAAAACAATGACATGTACAGGCCGCACAACAACAATAACGGTCACCATAACCATCATCAAGCCTCTTTACACACTCAGGCCATGTTTACAGCCTCAAGAATGGCCTATTTCAACGCCCAAGCCGCTGTCGCAGCCGCCACAGCGTTTCTACCACAACCCCAGGCTCCTCTCCACCACGCAGCACCTCCCCCTGGTGAGTCTTTTAAATATTTACATTCAATTTACCCTTAACCACCCCTAAACGTCAAATTATCTTTCTAAATTCTTTTAATTACCTCTAAACACTCGACTAATCAGTGCTATTACCATCACAATACCACAATTTCCCATTTACCATTCTGATAACAGAACTGTTTTTTGCCGGTAAAAATAGGTAATTCAATTAATTTTCTTTCTCAATCGACCATCGTCAACCCTATTAAATTTATTTATCCTAAAAAATTGAAATAAAATATTAGCAAATCATTTAAATTAATTTTGTAGTTTTATTTGAATTTTATTGTTAGTTCTTTCTGACATTTTTGATCTACCTAAAGGATATCATATTCATTTAAAGTAGCTCACTAATCTCAAAACATGGACCAAAAGAAAATTTAAAATAATCGGTTCTTTTCCGAATGAAGCCAATTACAAAAAAAGAAATTAGTATTTTTTTTTGTTGCCCTTAATTCGTCCCAAAATTGAGATACAACTTGCCATGGGCCCCGAAATACAAGTACAGTAAAAAAATCTAGGGACCATCTATATTTTTAAGTTCATTTGGATTTTTCAATGTTTGACAATTGTTGATTTAGATACATTTCTTACAGGTATCCACCTAAGTATTGAATCTATCAAGTTGATAAAAAATCAAATTTTAATATACCATGGAACTTTTCCTTCAAATCACAAAGAAAGTGTGATTTCCATTCGAAAAGGAGGCAAATGTTTAAATAAATAATTGATGATGTTGGCGAAGAAAACGAGACTGATTTATACAGAAATGGTTTACAGGATGTTGTGTTAGATATGAAATGCCAAATTCAATACCTAGCTCTTTGTTTGAATTCAGTGAAAGTCAACAACAAAATGCAACAACCCAAGGAAATTAAAATCTAGGATCTAATTTTACTTTTAAAAGTCCACAAAGCTGCTAATTTCCTCTGGAAAATCCTGAAAAGTTACAAACCTACATAACAACCTACCTAAACCTAATATCTGGAGGTTTAAAAACCACCTGAAATTTTTCCCGAAAAAATATTTGTTTTATAAAATTATTCCTATTTTCATACATAGTTTCTGTAGCCACCTAGTAAATTACTGGGAACCGCTTCCCGATTCCAACCACATCTATTATTTGATAGTTTTCTTCTCGAGTAGGTAAAAGAAAATTTTTGTTGTTTACTCATTTTGAGTGTTGTATTTATTAAAAAAAAGTCATCTATCGATTTAGCTACTTGGGGTTATAAAATCTTCTTGAGTATCTTTGATGGAGGATAAAATGAAAATTTTGGCCACTTATACTAGGTACCGATATTACTGATATTGCCGTTAACTCTCTCATGAAATCCCTTATAAACAAAAGATATAATACATATTATGTATGTATAAACAATATGTTGATATTGAATATGGTTTACAAAGGAGAAAAAATTTCCAAAATTATCGTTGAAAGTTCAAGAAGTGATTATCTCGTAGATCTGTTTTTCGAAGTTGATGCTGTTCAGTATTCCTCATTGGAAAATAGTTAAGAATCAATCTGCTAATGGGGGAAAAAATAAAACCTGTCACAGAAAACTGTCATATAAAATATAAATGATTCTTAAAGATAAATGGCTTCCTTTCCTTTGGAAAATCAGCTATAAATAAATGAAAAATTCTAAAAGAAAATTAACTGAATCCCTGAATAAAATCTATTCACTGTTTTCACTTCGAGGATTTTCCCAGAAGGAGGAAAAAATGAATTGTAAAATTCACAAAGTTGGGATAAAAAGGGAAATTTGAATAGAATACCTACCTAGTTCCTAATGTTAAAAAGGACCTGCTTACCTACTTAATGTGTATTTAAACTTTTTTTTTTCATAATTTATTTAATTTTTTGAATTAAAACTTTTGTTCTAACTTATAAGTTATAGTTATAACATTTTAAATCCTTGAAATGGAAAAAAAATTGAGATATGTATTGAGAAATCAAGGATCTGTTTGACTATACAGGATCTCCTCTTTTTCCCAAGATCGTGGGTTCGAGGTACCTGGTACAAAAATTTCTTTTGGAGAAGCTAAAAAAAAAAAACTTTGTAGGAGGGAAAAAACTAATTGGTATGGTGGATTTCGATGTACCCACTTCCTGCTAAAGTTGGTAGGAATCTAGTTTTTTTAACTGTATAACAGGTACCTACGTAATTGTATGAGAAAAAAGGTCGACAGAAAATTTATCCTAAGAATATAGTGACATAAAATAGGAAATTAAGATTCCAAAGCCAGGATTGATTTGGTAAATCTAAATTGCAATTTATAATTTAGCAAAAAATTGCTAATAAATTTAATATCGAATATCAACAACTTTTTTGGTTGGAAACATACTTTTTATTAGATACGATAACATTTTTATCATCTTAAGAAAAATTTTCCTGAAAGCCTTACTGCAGGGGAGTCAAATACCTATCAAAATACGAATTTTCGGGGGGAACCGAGTTGCCAAAAAACCATGGCTAATAATACAGGAGAAATTTTTCTATTATGGGTTCAAGTGCCTGCTAACTAATGCAGAAATCAGTAAGATACAAATCCTAAGTTTCCTTTGTAAAAATCTTGCAGATGTTCGCCTAAATCACGTAATTAACCAATAAAACCTTTTTATTTTGTAATTAATTTACGAATAGACAAAAATTAGTGCAGTTAATAAAATACCTCAAAGACATGTGCTGTAAAAAGAATTTTATTTTTATTATTAGTAGTTTTTTTAGGAAAGAACTTTTGATTGAGATTTAATAAAATTAATGCCTCCCATAAAAAAGAAACTTGTTATCGTTGGTGACGGTTCATCTGGCAAAACTTGTTTGCTGATAGTTTTCATAAGTAATCAATTTCCTGGCGATTACGTTCCGACTGTATTCGAAAACTTCGTCGCAAGCGTTCATATCGATAACCGATTTGTGGAGCTTTCACTTTGGGACACAGCAGGGCAAGAAGAATACGACAGATTGCGACCGTTGTCTTATCCCGAAACCGACGTCGTGCTCCTCTGCTTCTCGATCGACTCGCCCGAATCTCTCGAGAACATCTACTACAAATGGATGCCCGAGGTGAAGCACTTCTGTCCGAACGTTCCAGTCATTTTGGTCGGGAACAAGAAGGATTTGAGGGACAGTCTTGACACCGTGGAAAATTTGTCCAAGTTAGGGCAGCAGCTGGTCACATCTCAAGAAGGACGATACGTTGCCCTCAAAATCAAGGCCTTTGAATACGTCGAATGTTCGGCGAGGACGAATGATGGCGTCGCTCAAGTCTTCGAATCTGCCACTCTTGCTGCATTGAATGGCAAAAGAAAACGAAAGAAACTTCAATGTATACTACTTTAAACTAATTACAATAATCTGATTGTATATTCAATGTTTTAAATGATCATATTTTTTCAACCTTTTTATTACCTAGCTGATTTGTTTCATTGAAAAATTGTGTTCTACATGAGTTTTGCATCATGAGCCTAGAAAGTGGAAATTGGAAATTGAAATTTTTTACCAGAGTGACCTTTTTTCTCAATATAATTTCGATTTAAATATAAAATGAAAATAAGTTTATTTTGCTCAATGTATTGGTGTAGGCGTGTATTTAATTTCTATGGGTGCCTTGTATGAAAAAGACACTTTTAAAAGGGTTGTCCTCCTACAACGCAGATGGCCTAAGTGGCAAACCATCTGTTCATTAGAAATATACTTTTGTCACATTAAAATACAATATTCTCTTCATTTTTCTATTATAATGGTTCTATGACGACCATGTAGAATGGTGTTCAAACGGTGTTCATTTGTTCGAAATCGTTATTTTCGTTGTAATCTGTGATTTTGATGTTACTGAAATGTTTTTGCGATGAGGAAAACTGAGAAGTTGTACACTCTGTAACACAACACTTTATGTTTCCATCAGCCATGAATTCATTTTGATTTTTATCTTGTATTTTCAAACTTCAGATCGCTCATACCAACAGAGTTTGAGCGTAAAAAACGAATAAATTACCACAGTTGCTTTAAGTAAAATTTGCGTTCTTACCAAACAAAAAGTACATCAATAATCATAGTTGGGCAACATCGTGCATCGGGCAATAACACTCCACCAACATTCAGACCACCATCATAGCAGGAGAGTTGGGCAAAATTTAATCTGTTTCACAGACCCCGTTTTCACAATTTCAGCGGATGCGGATTTTTCTGTTTTGTGTTTTGTTTTTACCAAGGTGCCTGTCCTCGTACAACTAGGATACTGCAATTGGGCAAAATATTACTATTGCGATTACAATTCACTTAGGTACATGGTATTTCAGGTATTAAATCACTCTCAGTCATTTTTTTTTAAACTGTTGCCAAAGTCTGAATTAAAAACTATCTACGTACTCGATCCTGTAGAGTATAGGTGAATCCTAATCTAGGAAAGCAAGTATTGGACAGTTTGCTTTTGAGACGGGAAGCTTGCTTTCTCTATCAGGAGACTTATATAATACAATATCGTTCACATGGTCCAATCCTATCATTTTATGGTATGGACCACCTCTCTATGTGCTATTAGCTGCATACAATTCCATCCTCAAGCCAGCAACTAATGAGTTGTTAGGAAATCGTTAGTTTGTTGATTCAAAAAACTAGCTAAAACAGCACTCGTGACGCTGATATTTTGGGATTATTTAAACCCAAAGACAAGCCAAAATAATGTTTTGTTGCATAGTGTTATTTAATTTTAAGGAGTACATACATCAAGAACATCAATAGAACAGTGACATTTGAAAATCGTTTTTTCAGTTAGTTCTAAAAGATAAGGATCTAATTTACATTCTGGAACTAAAACAATATGATAATAACTTGTAAGTTTTCAAACATAAAACAAGTTTAATTCCTATATCATTTCTTGTCGTCGTTCATGGAGTATCACTCATCGTGAAAAAAGTTGGTCTCTCCACAAAAGGAAAAAGAAAATTTCGATTCCAAAACTTCTTTATTTAGGGGACTAACGGTTTCGATATTACAATATCATCATCTGGTCCACGTAATGCTGTATTATGTGAATTTAGCATTAATTGAAAAATTTTGACTGGGACAATAAATCAAAAAATTGAATTTTTCTTTCTTTTGACCCTTAGAAAATGAATAGAAAATGTGAAAAGTTTAATTCCTGACCTAATGTGAAATCCAATATTGTTCAGGAAGATGTTTTCCCCACTTACTTTAAAATTTTTATAGATAGAGAATTCATAAATCATAGCTGATCTACTCAATTCCAGAGTTGGGCAAACAATTGTAACGATATTCTAAAAGTTACGAATTAGGCAAATAGAAAGGAAAAAGTACCTACCTACAACTTTTGAAATAGTAGGTACCAACCTAATTTTGAAAAGTACCTATTTACTGTTAGAAAACAGTAGTACCTACCTAGTTTTAAAAATATATACCTACCTAATATTAAAATGTACACAATACCTAATACGTAGTAGACAATAGGTACGTCGTTTTTAGGTAGCTACCTAATATTATTCTTTTTATTATTCGCTTTCATTTATTATTCTCTCTTTTATTATTACTTTTCCCCCTTTTCTTTTCTTCCTTAACACCCACAAGACTGAAATCTAATGTAGATATTAGCATATAGCACTATATTACTGTAATCTAATAAAGTAGGCACATCCTATAGTATTTTGACAACTTAATATTTTGAATTGAATGGAACTTGTGATGATTGGTTTTAGAATCACAAAAATCGTTAAACGACTGTTGATGTCGAAGGAATTAAATGGGGAGGTTTCAATCACAGAAAAGTGAAGGGGGTGGATCTACGATTTGTTATCAGACCAATAGAACAAGGATGCGATTGAAACTTAATCGTTCTCTTTATTCTAGCAGCTCTTTGATTTAAGGTCCATTGCAATCACCCAAGCAAAAAAAAAAACTCCAAATTAAGATAGATAAAAAGTTTCCAAATAATTAGGCGATTTCATATTTTTAAAGTATGAGTCTGGAGCTTGCCCCAACATGAACTTTTTCAAAGATCAACAAAATTTTGGATGCTAAAATGTCTAGAATTCATGAATAACTTGCTAAAGTTTAATTCGATGAGTACTCAGGGAGCTCAAAAAAATTTAAAAGTCAGTTTTGTTATGTACCTATCAGTTTGAAATTTGGAGGTGCCTAGATGGTTTTTTTATTTTTCAAGTTTTTTTTTCTACCTCGTGTCCTAAACACGAAAATTCAACCCGCCCGCTAATAAACCGAACACCCCTCCCCTCTTTTACCGGTCACCCCTCACAGTTTCTTCAACGTTATCGATCCCAAAGCTCAACCCTTCCCATCCTTCTTATCTTCCCGTTCGACTTTCAACACCTCTTTATCCACTTTTATCATCTTTTCCGAAAGCCCACGATGACCTTACTTATTCCTCTCACATCCCACCCGACACCAGTTGACTTAAAATAGCTTATCTACAACAAAACCCCATCCCTCTTTTTCCCAACCACCAAAATTCGGATCGATAAACAAAGAAAACCGAAAAATTTAAACTGAGGACGACAATTAATTACAATATTAATTAGAAGGGAAGGAATTAGGACTGTTGGGAGGGCGAAAGGACCCTTGGAGTAACTGATGAGTGTAATACAAAAGGGTCTAGAAACGAAGGGACGCGGTTTCCCGCAATGTCCCCATTCCCAACTATCCTGTTGGACTTCTATTACACTATTATACAACTACTTACTTACCATTTTGAACCTTTTATCAAATATACTGCAACAAGGGAGCCCATTTTCTTGTCTCTAAGTAACAGAATTGCTCATCTTCTGCTGCTAATTATAAACTCTAACGATGAAATATGCAATATTGATCTGGATTAAATTCTGTTTTCCTTATTCAGAGCATCTTAACCTCAAGATGTTGCCTTCCTACCTCAACTCTTCAAAATAAAACGCAAAGAAAATAAAAATAATTAGTAAGGCTGGCAAAAAGAGGGATGGGTAATTAATAATTTTTATTTTCTTTAAATTTTCAAAGTTAGTCCGGGTGAAATTTATTAATTCCCGTCGGTTAGATATATAGGGGTTGGAAGGGCAGTTTGGGTTTTATCTGGAACGGGGGGGACCTTCACCCGATTAGGATCACTCTCTGCCTCTCAAACCGGAAATGCTCGTTCGTCTGGACCGATGGATAGGTTCAATCAACGCTGTTACCTGATTTACTAATTCCTTTTGGTTTTCGGCCATAAATCAATAGCTAATAATTAGTAGATTCGCCGTCCCGTTTCCGCCATAAACGGATTAATGCTGAAATTAGTTCGACCTCCGCCATTTCCCGCCCGTCGCGCTCGGTTTTAATTTCACTGGCACCTAATTTTTATTATCATATTTTAAACAAATAACTTATGAAAGCAATTCTATCGATTTTCCAAATTGCGAGAGCAGGTATTTAGGCATAAAAGGACAGAAAACAAGCATTCGGTTATTGGTTGCTACAATGTGTATTAAACACCAAACGCATTCATACCGCAAATCACTCCAGCCCATTAAAAAGGTATGGTCTGGTCTGGTTTTAATGAAAGAGGAACCTCCAGGTACTTCTTTCCTTTCCTTGGTATAGTACATACATCTCAACTTTGGGAGGTGGAGGCAAGAGACTTAAGATTAGTTAACTCGTTTTAGGAGCTACAGTTGAAAGCATCCTCTTTTATGGGACAGAAGTAAGCTCACCAAGAAGCCTGCAGCTCGTTTACAGACATAAACTGCCTGCAGTACAGCTAACTATGTTTTGTAAATTTTCACTAGATAAAAGTAGTAAATTTTTTTCCACTCGTAAGCAAAGCTCCTGAATCCCACAAGGTAATAAGTAGAGGTAGAATTCCTATTTAACATCTTCAGAGCACAAAATGAAAAATTAATTTTTTAAAGATTTTAAAGTTGAATGAGTTTATAGTTCCTTTAATATGTCTTATATCTCTTTTTATGTATTTTATACTGCCTATGGTATGCTCAATAATTGTCACTAATGACTAATCAGTAATCACAAATCACTCATTATATCTTCTGCTAAATGGCGCTCCAAATCTATTTTTAACAATTCAAATTATTAGTCTCGATCATTTAGACAATTTTTCATAACTATTGACGTATTCAATTGCATAATTCTTTTTTTTTTTTTTTTTTTTGCAATTTATTGTACTGAAACGACGTCTATTTTATATTTAGACAGTATTTCTTTGGTTAGTTTATTCATATTCAAAATTTTGTTATTGAATTATTCATTTAGTCAAGTGGTAAATCAATAAAGTGGATAAACCCAGGTCGAGTCAAGTTTTTTTTTATATCCCGATCCAAGAGGGCGCCTCTTTTTTATTTACAATGTTTCATGTGTAGGCACTTTTTTTCTTCCGTCCATGCTGGTATCTACACAGAAAATAGTTTTATACCTAATTTGTAATTGGAATATCTAAGGTAATTACTTGGCTTTCATGCTAATTATCGCCATTTTACACACAATGAAAGACCAATATCAATTGTTTTATCGTTTATTAGTTAAGATTTTATTCTTATTTTTTAATGACGAAGCCTAAACTTATTTATAGGTAGGCAAAGGTAGGTATTTCATTAAAGTTTAGTTTAAAAAATATATTAAGTACTTACATGGATTTTTTATATCTCTTAATTTCTTCACCAAAAAAAAATTCAATTATATTGTTACATACATAGTTATGCTTCGTTTATAGCTAGCCATGCATAATAAAAATGTGTTCCACTACGATAGCAGATTTATCATATTCCTATAAAAACTATTAAAAAAAAATTGTAAATGCTAACTAAATGAGTTTAAAAAAATACTTGTCCCCATCTCTATTCCTACAATGCAATGAGACCACTAGTAAAGAAAGCAAAATTCATGCAAATATGCTTAAGAAATTAGAGTTTCATAAATAGGTAACTTAAATTAAGTTAAGCTAATAATTAAGTTAGGTAATCATAAAGTTTGGTAAGGTAATTAACCATTGATTGTTAGGGCTGCAAAAGTTGTCATGACAGTTCGTTGAATAGAAATATTTTAGGATTATAATTTGATGTTAAAAACTTTGATTATAGAATGTTTTGGAGGTTTGAATGGACGGGTTAAATCATAGAGACATAAATGAGTGTAAGATGCTTTTTTTTATTAATTTTCGTTTCTTATATCACAAGCACATTCACTATTCACATAGAAAACACTAAGAAACACATAGTTATCCTTCGCTTCCTGTATTGTGGTCTGGGCAAAGCTGGATATGAAACTGGTTGAAATAATCTCTAGGAGATTCGTCCCCCCCCCCTTCCTGTAAGCCCCCCTAATTCTTCTATCGAACAAAAGGGCGTCCCCGTCCTCCGTTGGCCCCTGTGTGCGTTTCGTAACAAAACGTGCAGAACAAAAGCCGTTCTTGGTAATTAGCGTCGCCCCAGTCCTCGGGCTCGCACTTCTATTTTTCATCGCTCGACGCCTCGAGTTGAAAACTTTTTTTTTCGTCTTTTCTTCCTTCTCTTTCTCGCTTTGGCCCTTCTCACTTCCCTTCGTGTTTGTACTCCCTCCACACTTTCACACAGGGGCCTATCCTTGGGGCTAACACAACACTCAAACGTTCAACCATTCATGTCAGCTCTTTCTTGCGTCCGGATTACAAAAGTGCTCACGTTTCAAGCGCAGGTGACATTCGATGAGATCTCAACCACGGTGTGAACATTGGCACAACACGGAGATAACGTCCCCGAAATTATCAGCCCCTTTTATGCACAAAACGATCCCTTTTTTTCCCTTCACATCTCTTTATTTCGACCCTCTCACCTTTTTTTGAACAGAAAACCTTTCAGCTAATTAGGACAGTTCTAATACGCAAAATACTCCGGTTATAGAACAATAGTCCTTAACGAACCCCCTTAAACTGTAAAGTAGTGTTTCTCAACATGACCTCTATTTCTCTCCACCCATTCTAATTTAATTTTTAAAAATTTTTAGGCTATTCTAAATCATGAATAGCCACTCAACCTAGTAGGGCTTAGTTCCGGTAGGTCATTGATGGCTTGCTTTACTTAAAAATAGAGTGGGAAAGAACTTCATCCCCTATAACTGATACTTTTTACCTTCCTAGGTTTTAGGATTCCGTTTTTTATGGTGTTCTGATGAATTTTAAGCTCTTTTTAACTATCTTTGAAGTAAAACTGAAGAATACCATATTGTGGCTACTAGTTTGCTTGGTTTCTTTCTTTTTTGCATTTTGAAAAGTCTTTTGTTTTGAGTCTTTTTATATGAAATGAAAGTTGAAGTTTTATTAGTTAACCCTAGTTGTTATGTGCATGAAGTGTGCACTGAAAAAAGTACGTTTCCGAGAAAAGTGAAAACCCGAGAGGTTTTTTCGCCCACCCTCTTGACTACCCGAGTAGGAAACAGTGCCAGTAATTAGCACCAGGTTGAGAAAGGGACGAGTTTCGTGAGGAGGAGTGCCTTTGTGTTAAAAGGAGCGAGAAAGAGGGAGATTCACACTCACACATACCATGACACAAATAAAGAAAAAAAAACTCTAATTGGCGCTGTCTCTCTCATTGCCACTCTCCTACACCTCAATTGCTCAAAAACCCGACGACCCGCCACCCCTTCTAGTACTCAATTACCTCGCCTCTCCTCTTAATTGATAAACAAGTCGATTTTTTCACGTAAATCGTCACGCTTTCATTATACACGACATCGCGATAATAGGTTTGACGCCTCTTAATACTAATTGAACGGTTTTACTGTTTTTAAATGTTGTATGTAGTTGTAGGGTGGTGATGAAAAAAATTCGTTGCTAAGCAACGAGTGAACGCTTCCTCTCCAAAAACGTCCTCTAGTTTAATTCAGGTTATTTTAACTAATATTTCAAAATTTTATGAATTAGCGATTCATAAGTAGTTAAGCTCTAATTTTATAAATGAGGGGAAGAGTTTATTAATTAAAAGAGGTGAAAAGCGTTTAAAAACAAAGGTAGGCGAAATGGGTGTTTTCATTATAAGTTGATGATAACCGAGTAAGGATGAAATCAAAGGAGATTAAATCGAAAACAATTTGTATCAGACGGAGTATACAATCAGCAAATTGAACTTTTATTTAATTAACGTCAGGGACACATTTTTACGTCGGGCCCGTCACCGCCCTCTTTTCAAATAAGGTTTCTGATCGCTTTTCTCCTCCGGGTGCCAAACGCAGACAACGCCGGCGTCATGGTCGCCTCCCGAACCACGCCTACACCTTTAACAAAACAGACCTTTTCGATAACTCGTTTATTGTAACGTCGTAATTCAATTATTTCGGCTCCGTCCTTATAAATGGGCGCTCTAAATGGGAAATCGATCCGGGAGCTTTTGTCCCTGGTAGGAGTTAAAATTTGTGTTTCATAAATGGAAATTCGTTTCTTGTTTGGAATTCTTGAAGCAGCAGGTGTGGAAATAAAATGAGAGAGGGGTGTCTGCTCTGCGAAAACCACTTCTGTCGCCACTCATCCAAGCAGTAATCGATGGAATAACGAACGGGCGCGTCATGGAGCCTGCGAATGTTTGAACGAAACCGAAAACGGTGGCCAAGTCTGCCAAGCGCCACTTACCTTCCACATTTTTAAAACTTTAATAGTTTCTAGAGCTCATTTGAAGCATCAGGGTTCCGCCTCCATGCTTTGTAAAAAGTCTGAAGGATTAATAATCATTATTCTGCTTGGCTGTATGGTTAAAGGAGTGTTCCAGGCCTTAGTTTTGGAGGAATCCCTGTCAATCCAGGTTCCAGACAACGCTATGAGTGGCTTCCTATATTATCTAGGGACACGGTCGCGTTCCGCCCGCCAATGCAAAAGCTCCGCTTATTTTATGGTTAAATGGGTACTCCAGGCCTTAGTTTTCATGAAGTCCCTGCCATTCCAGGGGACAGACAATGCTACGAGAGTCCTCCCTATATCATCAACCCTTATCTACCCTATATTAATACGCGTTCCCAGATGATATAGGGAAGCCGCTCTAGCATTGTCTGGTCATTATTATTAGTTTTGATGAAGTCCCTGCCAATCCAGGGGACAGACAATGCTAAGAGAGTCCTTCCTATATTATCAACCCTTATCTACCCTATATTAATGCGCGTTCCCAGATGATATAGGGAAGCCGCTCTAGCATTGTCTGGTCCTTCTGATAATTTTATGGTTGAAGGTGTGTTATGTGTGCCTTTCCTAATCTAGGAACGTGATAGCGTCCAGCCCAGCCAAGCAAAAGCTCTTGATTATTTTATGATTGAAGAGTGTTCCAGGCCTTAGTTTTGAAGGAATCCTGAGGCCAGACAATGCTATGATTGCTATGATTCCCTATATTTTCTAGGAACGCGTTCCACCCCACCAAGCAAAAGCATCTGCTGTTTTATGGTATAGGCTGTAGTTTTGAAGAATTCCCTGTCAATCCAGGTGCCAGACAATGCCATGAGTGGCTTCAAAATTATAGCCAGATCTCCTCATAAAATACAGTACCTACCGACTGCCGATGTGCTCTGGATATACATTATTCAAAGAAAGCTGATTTTGTAATTTGGGAAAATCAGTGTCCGAACATTAGTTACCTGCTTAACCATGGAGTTCCTCCATGATTCCCTGATACCTGATTTTGAGCCAGTTCTCCATCCTTCGCTTCCTCACCCATAGACTCAGCTCAGAAGGTAGATTCTTCTAATTAGTTTTCATGGTAATGGCCTCGAATCTCCTGAGTTAAATGATACTCTTGAAAAATGGGAACGTCCATTGATTTTTCAATATCCACCACTCTGGGAATAATTTGGCCAACTCTTTCCTGAGACGATTTCCCTATCTTTAAGTCCATAGATACAAGTCAACAGACTGGGCCCCATGATACTATTGTGCGAACATTGAGATGTTCGCAAAATTAGGTCCTATATCAGATAATACACGAACTTGGATTTTTCTTTACCGTACATTGACGAGCGGATGACAACTTAAGTGGAGTTAGTTGACCGGAAAGGACTCCTCCGCCCTCGCCCCCCATAGTCGAGACCTACATGGCCCCGTTCTAGGATTACTGACGTGAATTCGTACTCATTCTCCTCAGGTAAGTTGTCCCTACAATGCTTTTCTAACCCGAGACGGTCCATTGTTCAAATAAAAGGCCCTCCATTGTTACCCTTCGCCCGGGCTTCCTTCACACGTGCCCTTCGACCGCACTTAAACGGATTACAGGGACCCCCTCGTCTACTTTTCACCGAAAACCCACAACATTTTTTTTCCCTACCCTCCTTTCCTTTTCGTTTCTGAAAGACCCTGGTAGGAGTAATTTAATAAAAACACCGCTTTTTTCCCTTTTCCAAAGTTATTCGAGAACAGCAATTATCTTATCTCCAATAATAGATGAAATATTATCCTATAAATATTTAAAAATAATAATTATGCTCTACAAATGTCGAAAACAACAATGGGACGCTCTTTCAACATATCAAAAAACCAACAAAAGGTCGTTCTCGATTCTTCCGCGAGATCGCATCACCGATTAGTGACTTCCATATTTTATAATTTTGAAGTATAAAGAATTTTTTATTCGATTAAAAAATGAATTACCACTCAAAAAAAGTCGTTACAGAAAAAAATTTCAATCAAAACCTTTAGATTAAAAAGAGGGATAAAAGTAAGGGAAAAAATGAATTCGAGGGTCGGGATTCACATATCATTTGTGTTTTAATATAAAAGAGAAAATGGGGGTTGTAAAAAAGGCAGAAAAACACAATCCTATCCTGCTGATTAAGATTTGAATGGGAATGTAGATTGGGGTCGAGAAAGCGAAACTAGCGGAGTGCGGAGGGGTAGAAAAACGATACAGGCATCAGAAAGGGCGTTTAATCAACTCTCGGGATTTAATAAGGGTCCCGGGGTCTAATCCAGTGCCGACAGGATTAAATCCGACCCCACCCTCTCTTTTCCATGAAGAAAAGTCGTTGCGGGGTTAGGGAGAAGCGACGTAGCGGGTTCGAACACTCGGATCCCTGAATCGCTCTCCCACCCCCTCAAAATGGCTTCATTTTCACCACCTCTGGATTCTTTTCCTCCCTTTCAAGAGACGAAGAAAGATGTTAGCGACTTAATCTAGCAAAGCTGAAAAATCTTTTAACTCTGAAAAGGTTTCTCTCTTACTCCCTCGCCCCCTCTTCAGTCTTTTAAATTAAATCGAGTTTCTGAAAGGCTTGCGGGGGTTGTATAAAATTAAAATTCTCTCTGTTTAGAATAAAACTAGTTCCGACCCCTTTTTGTGTACCTAATTACAAAACTAATTAAAACCTTTTTTTATTGTTTTAAATGGAGAAGAGCGAATTCTGAATACGAGCTCATTATGTGAGAAAAGAATTGATTTTCACTTTCAAGAAAAGTATAAAAATGCAAAATAACTAATTTAATTCCTCTCATTGTTTTTAGAAATTTTTATAATTATCAGGGTTGCCAGATTAGACGATATTTACTCTAAAGTAGTCCAAACAGGACGAATCTGTGAGTTCCCTAACATACAATCCAAATAGTGTAGAAAGCAGGATTTCCAGTTTTGAGAATTGGGCTTCTTACTAAACGGCCAAAAACGCCCAATTTGGTTACTTAGGAAGGTCCAAACAGCATTTTATCGAAATTGGGCGAAACGCAGAATTGTCAGATTGATAGATTTATTGCACATTGATGTAAATTAATGTGATTTGGCCTAATTGGCACTATGTAGTAAAGTACATTGGTCTATCGTTGCCCAAACTTCTAGGATTGACAGATTGAGGTCAAACCGGAGAGTAAATGATCAAACTGAATCTTCTCCAAAGTGGACAAAACGAAATATTGCCGAATTGTAAGATTTATGTATTGCACATGGATGTGAAATGATGCGATTTTTCTATTTTACACTTTCCAGCTTTGTTGCCAGTTTGGGCGATTGAGCTAATTTTTTGTGGTCTAATCTGGCACTTCTGCAATCCCACAATGTTTGGCTTTTAATCCCAAAAGATTGGGCCCTTTAAAGTGTTTTCATTTTGGACGATTTAGCACAAATTGGGCTACTTTTGTATGACCTAACCTGGCAACCCTGCAATCCCACAATGTTGGACCTATGACAGCGTTGCCACTTTGGGCAATTTATCACGCATTGGGCTACCCTTTAGGGGCCTAATCTGGCAACCTCTCCAGTGTTCCTCGATTAAACGATCATAGGCCAAAATTTTTCCTTTCCAAAAATGAGTCAAAAACAAGATAATTTTTAAAGTTTTGTCTTATCAAAATGACTTAATTTTGATAACACAACCTTTCTTGAAGCGATGCCAAATTTCAAATTGATTGGTCCACAAGAAGCTTAGAAAACTGTCATTTATTTTTGAGCTCATACTCTTTGCCTCTCAATATACATCGCTTAAACTTGATTTCGATGCCGAAAATCGAATGTGAGGGAATAGCCCACCTGAGGAGGCTTATTAAAGAACGGCAACATTGCAATCCAGCAAAGTTGGCCTTTTGACTTTGTTGCTATTTTGGTCCATTTATCTAATATTTTGTAACTTTTTGGGCCTAATCTGGCAACACTGCAATCCAACAAAGTTCCCCTTTTGACTTTGCTGCCTTTTTTTGATCTATTTATCTCGAATTTCGCAACTTTTTGGGCCTAATTTGGAAACATTTCAATGCAACAAAGTCCGCCTTTTGACTTCGTTGCCTTTTCGGTCTAATAATCTAATATTTTGCAACTTAGTCGTGGGATGCCCAATTTTCTTCTTCTCTTTTCCTGAGACCACTTTCTGATGTTAAATCTAACTTTGCGGCTTAAATACGAAACAAAAAAATAATGAAAAAAACGAAAATCCAATGTCTAATAAGTACTACATAGCATTTTTGCTGGAAAGCTTTTTTTGTTTCTTTAGAATAATGGGGTACCAACTCTATTTATTATTGCCTATCCTTTTCTTGTAACTGTAATTTATAAAAGTTTTAGCCTGATTTTGATGCAGCACAATTTGTTCTTTTAGGTATTTTTATGCAAAATTACGGATTTTATGAATCCATATTCCTGATTTTAACTCATTTAAGACTTTAAAGATATTTTCAATTTAATTTGAGAGGAAGGCAATTCGATGGAAATAGGTTGGTAAGTCTAAAAATTTAAAAATTGATCTATAATATAACTCCGGGATTTGAGACTAAGTGAATACTAGATTCAAAAACGGATTGCGTTTTCTCAGCTCCCCGCTGACCGTTTGTTTTGCAATTTTCCACTATTCCTATATAATATGATAAGAAAAAGTCCTAAAAATTTCAAGTTGATAGGTCTAAAGGGAGCTGAGATATTTTTGAGCTCGCCCGGAGTTTATCATAGATCGTTTTTTAAATCCTTTGACTCACCAACTTATTCCCTGTGGCCATCGAATTATAATCTGATAATTAATAGTTTCAAGTTCAAGATTTGGTTAAACCCAACAATTTTCCTTCCCACATTTTTCTCCTCACGGCTCCCTGTGGACCAGTTGACTTTAAAGGCTCATCTCCCTGAAAATTTCAACAGGATTAGTTCTCAGGGAGCTGAGAACTGTAAATGCAATTTGAGATGACGGTCAACTCAAATTACTCAATTTTTTTCTTGAATTCAAGGATAGAACTTGATTCTTTTCCATGATTCACTACCATTTAAAACAAAATTGAGCCAATTCAGCCTCAATGTTATATTATGGACAAAAAGGTTGCTCACATTTGGAGGTCCTTAAACTAGCAATAACTTAGAGCTCATTTTTCTGAGCGCAAACTTGCTATACATGACAAATTTTGAAGTAAACTAAGGTCTGTGTGATGGAGGCTTAGGGCAAGTATTTCTAAGGCTCAAAATAAATAGAAAGATAATTGGACCGGATTCATGGATTGACCGAATAAATAGGTAGTATTTACCTCCCTTATAAGTGAGGCGGAAAAAAAGGTCCCTCTTGACCCAAAAGGGATGATTGACTCGCCTCCTTGTGAAGAATCCTGTTATTAATTAATAATAATGAGATTTAGAAAGGATAACAAAACGTAGCTCCCGGCTCGTTATTCGAGCGAGGAGATGACAGGTGTAACAAGTCTGAAGTAGTTCGCCCATTGTCAAACATCGTAGCAAAGAGAAGTTGGGTCCAATGACTAAGCAAACCCCGTTCTAACCCGTGACGAAGCATTTCCCTACTATTTTATTTGAGACAAAAAAATATTCGTCGACTCAAATGCCAAAATAGAAAAGATCGATAGAAGGTTCTCTGATTATTTAAATTGCCTTTTGGGAAATATTTGTCGGCTTATGAGGGGGAAGGGCGGGTGTGAATTTTAAGCTGGTGAATGAGGATTAGGGCTGGAATGTTCAAGTCGGAGTGAGAGAAGAATGTTAATAGACACGGTTCCGAACTTAATAAGACCACTTTGTCATCGAGACTGTCGTCGTAGTTTCGCCCTCGGCCTCGCTTTTATTAACTACCCCCGTCGGTCCGTCTGTAATAAATGATGCGTCCGTTTCTCTTTTAATTGGATACCGACCGTCCAACCCCCCACCATTCTCCTATTCAAACTCCACTGTCAATCAATTAAAATTGGTCCTTTCCTCCAACAAGCAGAAAAAAAAATGTTTTAATTAAAGTATCAATCATTTCTCAGTATTTTTTGAATTGGAAGACCGTTAGCGATTTAAATGTGATGCAGAAAAGTTCATGGTTCCAAACTTGAAAAACTATTAGTTAGTCATCGGACTGATCGAATAGGGGAGTGTCGTGTTAATATGAAAGGTGACAGGATAAAGGGATGTAGCATCCCTTTTTTTCTTTCTCTCACCCCCTCCCCTACGACACCTGGCCCTTAACTTTGCCACTTTCCATTCTCAAGTGGGATAGAATAGAAACTGTCACAACATTTACCGCTTTTATACAATAGGGGAGGTCGAATGGGTTACAATGATTACCCACTTCCTTCCTACAGGAATCGGGTTTCCATAGAAAAAAAAAATTTTTAACTGAAAAATTGTCTGAAAAAGGATTGCCTGAGTTATCTAACAAAATATTTGCTCAGAGACGACCATTCAATTTAATCAGGTGTAATTTGTTTCTACACAAATGTTCCAAAATTGTTTGAACTACTTGTTTGCGTCAAATACAAATTCGATGTGTGTGGCAGCAAACGATATTTAAAATTTAATATTGCTTTGAATTAAGCGATGAATGACGTCATCCGAAAAATATATTATATAAAGTATATAATATTCGGTTTTTGTTCTCAGGTTTTGCTCAACTACAGAAGAACGCAAGTTCGTTTCCCACACCTACCGGGTGCATTTCGAGTAAGTACCTTCGCCCCGTGAAATGATACCGTTGAAGGATAAAGGTGATTGATTTAGTAAACGAAGCGAAATAATTCGTTTAAGGCTTCCACGGAGACACTTAGATCTCTCTAACTCGCGCGCACCCCTTTACCCGCCTTTCCTTCTTCGGGCTTCCTATCACCGTAGTTAATCCGCATCACTACTTCCTAAATGACTCAATTTATCTATTAGACTCGCCAATTAGAAGACAAAATCCAAACAAAAATAATTCTTCTAATTATTTAATTAAGGTTTATTTTGAAATGGAAATCTTCTAATTGAAGCCAGCTTATATTCCTGAGATCAGAAAATGTTAACCTTTCCCGTTTGGCAAACCTTGTTTTGCTTCCTCACTTACCGAAGGCAGTGGAAGATCATGTAAGAGGTCTACTTTTTTGAACTTCCAAAATGAAAATTTCCACTTGCCTTTTGCTGTCTGGAGTGGTCAATTCTTGTCCCGAGAAAACTATATTGAATTATATTCCGGTTTTTCTCAAAATTTCAGGGTTCGTTCCAAGACGGTCCCCTTTTTTAAATAAAATAGAAAAAAAATCGTATCAGTGGTTAAATAGTTATGAATTGTTGCTCTTTTTGTTTGTCCGAATCACCGAATCCGCTGACATTTTCAGGGATAGCAGAATAAGTGAGAAAGCTATCCTGACCACCATAGTTGACAGTTTTTCCACTACCTATACTGAACATACAATTATTTGGGGAATTTGGTTTATCCCTGTTGTATCTTATCCGATTCCGCACCTCCCGAAGCATTAAAATAAATCTTTTTTAAAAAACCTAGTTAGCTAGTTTTTTTCCCTTTATGTTTTCAGTTTGTCCTATGCAAATATGGATAGGAAATCTAAGTCAAACTTACAGAACATCATTTGGGAAATCTAAATAACTATCTTGCTCGTTATTATTTTCTCTATTGTCGGATTAGCGATGGATCGATAGCACGTTTTTCTTAACCTTGACTTCCAATTCTAACAGGAATGAAATTAAACCTTGCAGACTAAATGCTCCTCTCATATATTAGAATTTAGGAACTGAATTGAACTTGGAGAATCTTCAATGGTGATCTCACATATCCATGTAACCACAGAATCCCTGGAATCTTTGGGAACACTTATTTCGATAAAATTTACTCGTTCGTTACACAGTACACTCATTGTAGGTCCATAATTTCATTTTATATGCATATTTTAGTTAAATAACGCCTTAATAATTTCCAAAACTTTTTTTTTCTTCAAATTTTGTATAACTTTAGCTGTGTCAAATAATCCGAAAAGTATCATAATCATAACTTCTAATAATTGCCAGTTTATTATGTACCTTGATGATCTAAATCTAGAATGAATGACGATGTTGACGGTCTGGAGTATTAACCTATAGTACCTACCAACTAAATATACCAAATGAATTCTGAACACTAGAGTGGATATTTTTTAGTTGGTAGATACTTTGTACAAACCAACAATGGTGTAGGTAAAGGTATGTACTTCTTTGCGTGATATTTTTTAGCAGATTTTTAGTACAAAATAAAATGGAAGAAAAATCTCATTGTTTTTAGCCCTACTAGGGCTTGTTAATGCATATCCATTATGGTATTCATTTTTTAATTATTTTTTCCCTTTTAATTTCATTTTTTAGATGATTTGGACTTGAGCGACATCAACCTTGAATTTTCATGGGGTAAATTAGATTAACATTTATTTTTAATTTTTTTATGTTATTTTATCAGGTACAGACAGCGAGGAGATGAGGACAAATCGAACAATGACCGAAGGTAAAATAAATTTAAAAAATTAGTTTTAATTTGTTTAAATTTTTTAAGATATCAACTTAATACTGGAAATGTTGTTGAAGAACCAGAGCCAACTACACCTAAACCAATTTTGACAGAAGCTTTCATTGACTATGCCAACAGTAATATTTTTTAGGTGTAAAGAAAGGAGAAATGGAATTCTATTTTTAGTTTGAATGCCTGGTCCAAGAGAGTTCGACGTATTTGTGACTGCGACCTAAATCCTAATTTCATAATCACTTATGTAGAAGCAGTTAACTTGCAAACAATACAAGAAAAAAGTAAGTTTAAAAAAACTGGGTTTTGAGATTACTTTATACTTTACAGCGAAATTTATGAATGAGGTAACGCAATTTTGAGAGAAAGGAAAGAAATTGAGGAAGAGACGAAAACCGAGAAAATAATCGAGGTCATAGAAGACGACTCCGAAATGGACAACGAGATCGACAACGTGAACAAATTGACCCGCGAATTAGAAGAGCCGACTGATCAATTTACAATAAAGTCACAAAGCCGATTAATATCAAATGACGACGACGACGGATATCTCAACGACAGGCCCAGCCGTCGAGACATTTCGAGAAGAAAAACGTCGCCAAAGTCGAGCTGAGCCGAAGTTCTTTCAACAATCGTGGCAGCGACAGGACCGACTGATCGACAAATTTTTAACCGAGCTTGACAAAGAAACTGGATCCGACAACACAAAATACAACATCCAACCTTCATACGAACGCCCGCGTGCGACAACAGAAAAATCATTCTGGTCAAAAATTTTTGGATAAATTGTCCACAATTATTTTTATTAAGATTATAAATAAATATTTTTATTAACGTTTAACTTACCTCTGGTAATGTTTTATAATAAGCGACAAACAATTTTGTTGATTAGCATCTAAAATCCTCGCAATTAGTTTTTTTGATCAAAAGCCTTATAGTTGTCATTTTTGTAAAATAATGGTAGACAAAGATGATAGCTTGGAAGCTAAGAGTGTTATGAATACTATGAATGTAAGATTTGTAAGCTTAAGCAAGCAATGCAATGATACCACAAGAATCGGTGGTCAACAGCAAGGGTAAGATGGAAGAAATTTTCTTCAACTTGGTCTACTTACAACTTATGGCGATGCTATAGTGTTAGATACCAGCAAGGTTTATGTGTTTTTCTACCAATATTCTGTGTATTTAGAGCAATAAGAGAGCAAAGGGGTGTCCAACTTATGTACCTACTACCTCCTTGTTCTTTCTAGCCACAAAGAGCGCTTCTTTGTAAGTGGCCACTGCATAATCATCACCTAGCCACTTCGCTGAACCAAACAAGCAGTAGAATAGAAGAAAAAAAGGGATTTTTTTCTCCAATCGGGCTTTTCCATCACAATGGAAATGTAAGGGTTTGGACGGTATTTATCACGTCACACAACACGAGGTTCATACCACTTGGGCACCCCTTCAACCACTACCGTTGATAGAGTATGGGTGCTATGGAAAATTTGAATAATGCCTCTAAAGAACAAAAGCTTAAAGTTTTCCTCACCAAGTGACAGCTGAATTTTGGTTGCCATCGTCGCAGTTCAATGGCACCTCATAAAATTTAAAATTCGATTTGTGATACGTAATGTGATACGATAAGTAATGTAGTTTTGCCGAAGAAAAAGAGTAGAAAACGTGGGATTTTGAAAAGAACTACACAACAAGAAAGAGCGGGAGTTGTGGATGATAAGATAGATAAGAACAACATAAGTCTGTAGAGCACAACTAAACAATTTCGCTGCGCTCTCTTCAGCTTCGGCTCTCTATATATAGATAATCTGTGCTTTAGCCTTCAAAATCGTGAATCAGCCATCGAAAGTACTCAAAGTGGTGCATTGGGACTTTATGGGCTCATCATAGGGCAATATAAATCTAACAGCATGGTTCCATCTCAATGGGTTCTAATTTCTGAACGCCTCCATTGCACTCTCCAGTTTTTTTTTCTCATTACCAAGCTAGAAATTCCTTTTTCTTAATATTACTCCCTTTCCGTATGTGTATTTCCAAAGGGCCTAGCCTCACCCCCCTGGGATACTGGATAGGACCCCAACTACAGGAGCACAAGTTAGAACTGACCATCCATATTCTAACCGCAACCGACAGTGCTTGACTTAGGTGACCCGTGTTGTTGCTACCTTTGATTATATAAATTACTATATAATATAATTAATTAACTGTAAATTATAATTAATTAAAGTACATAAATTGTAATTTATAAACTCAAAGTCGTTACCCTTCTGCACTAGTGACTGCTTTTCTTTTTTTCTTTTTATTTTTTAACCACAGGATAGCTAAACGCTGCCTTCTTTGATTTATGTAGGTTAGGGTTCCTTCAGCTAAACAAACAATTTTGATAAAAATGTGCGTTTGGTTATCTAACCCTTTTTACACCCTCACAAGGTATCCAATAAATGTAAAAAGCAATCAAAATCTTTATTAACTCGAACGGTAACATAAAAAAAGGCCGTAGGAAAAGGTTAGCCATGTATAAATATCTTAAATTATGAACAATATTATTCATACAAAATATAAATATCTTAAATTTTGAACATTATCATTTAGTTTTTTTTGTAATGAAATTGGCATTCCTTGAGTTTTGTTCCCTGCAAGTAAATTCGTGTTTCAGGAACTTTTTCCAACATCACATTTAAAACGACGGCTGTCGATTGGTTTGTGACTGTTCCGTGCGAAATCGATTGGTATAAACTAACCAATGACTTTACTTGAACTTCCGGATCGTTTAAATATTCAGCGACGGTGCAGCCTAAAAATGAAAATATAAAAAAAATTTAATTTGGAAAAAGAAATTCATACCGAGGAAGTGCTCAGCTTCTTTTTTCTCGACGTTAACTTCAAATAAAGAAGTTCCACAAAAAAGATAAAGTTTGAACGAAAAATAAATGCAAAGTGGAATTTTCAAACCTAGAAAATGAAATTCAATAGTTTTCCCATGGTCAACATTTTTTACTACCATCCTTGGAGCAATCTGGGCATGTGACATGCCAGGCGAAATCGCAATGAGGACAATTCATTTCAAATTTAGATCCGACTAGAAATAGCGATCGAAAGGAGAAAAACTCTCCGCAGCCACTTTGGCAGTAACCGACTAAAATACTCATCGGACTTATCACCTCGGGGACCACATCAATAATAAAACCACTAATACTAGCAGGCCCATAACGGCTCTTTTCTGGGTCCTCAGAAAAACCTGAAATTTAGACTTAACAAAAATAAATGTTGAACTTTTTTGTATACTTGTAATGAATCTCGTATCACCCCCAAAAGTGTATTTAGCATGCAGAACCTAAAAAGTGAGATAATTGAAAAATAATAATTCAGCACCAAAAATTACCTCAAGACATTTCAAAGCGGAACCGTTCGTCTTAGGGAAAGAAACCCTTTTTTTAGCACCCTCGCTCAATTTTTTTACTGAATCAGGCAAAGCGACATCATCTAAACGGAATAAAAAAGATTACAAAATTTAATACATAACAAAAATTAAAAATAATTGCTTGCTTTACCTTGGACACTTAAATCACTCTCCGATGAAGCGACAGATGATAATAAAGAGTTAGCTGATTTATTTAACCAACTCTCTACTTTTGCAAATGTTTTCAAGATTTTGATATCCTCACTATAAGGTCCATCTAAGTCCTCGGAATTTCCAGGAAGAGGATGTGACTCTTCATTTTTCAACTTCTGATCCTCAAGCTTTGTTTTCTCGCCCTTTTGGGGAGTCCGGGGGTACAAATGACTTCGAGTTTCAAGAAAGTCGAGTTCCTCGATTTCCGGGAGTTTCTTTTTTTTCGACGGAGTCCCCATAGTTTGTGTTTCTTTAGAAAAAAATGAGTTCACAAAGTACTTCCTTTTGGCCTCTTTCTATTCAAAATATTAAAATGCTTTCCTTATAAAATTCATACTTACCAAAGGCTTGAATTGCAGCAAGTCGGTCTGCGGCAAAGTGAATACAGTCAATCCTTCGGGGGTCCTAGAAAAATGAGCCCCAATTAAGCAAATTATGTCTCCAACTTCTAAAGATATCAACAATTTTATTGCTCTGTGTCTAAGAAAAACTCGAACTTCAACACAGCTTGATAACGAAACTGAAAAAAAGAAAGTTCTAGTATTTATTTTCCTATTTTTCTTACAGCTCTTGATACAAAGACTCAAAGTATCTTTTAAATTCTCGTCGCCTTTTTTAACAACTGGATATAAACTTAATACTTCTCCCTGAAAATAAAGAAAATGTACAAACATGAGGTTTCCCATCTCCTTACTGCAGCACTAAGACTTCGACACTGAGCTTTCAGCAATCAAATTAGTTGTTTTCTGATCATATAGAAGCAACAGACCACAGACAAAGTTAATTAGGATAAAGATCAAAGGTCATTCTGACCCTTCCTGAAATTTCGGGTTCGATACTTGTCTGGAGCTTGTCCCGAAAGAACTTCCTTGAAATCTGCTCCCTCAGCACCACCTTCAATACTACCAATTGCCCATAATGGTTCTACAAACACCCTATTATTATGTTAGGTATAAAAGTTGAAAATCATCTCCAGAAACTTCCAAACCGGGTTCTTGAACAAGTGTCCTGTCTATGTCGGAGGTCTGCAAGTGCCCAGCTCCTTGTGTACCGATTAACTTGAAATTTTGAAATGTTTTTCTAAATAAAATACACAAGAGATATGAAAAATTTCAAGTTTATCGGTAAACATGGAAAGAAAATAAACTCGCTTGAAAAACGTGTCCTTTCTTGTTAAGGTTAGCTCGAGATAACATTGAACTTACGACAACGATTAATGGATCCTGAAAATGAGGATGTGGTTCGTTCGATCGGATTGATCGAAGGTACTCATCAAAATCAAAAGACGCCAAATTAGGAAGTCGTCCAAGGGAGGAAAGATTCTTCAAAACATCAACGACAGTTACAGAGCCGTTTCGGGAATGGCTCAAAGCAACCGACATTGATGACGCAAACATAACGGCCTAACTTTCAAATTCAAAAAGGAACCAAAAGTTTATTCGAATCTTTTAAGTCCTTGATTGTCGTTCCAATTTCATTTTTGATTTAATTCATTCAACAGGTTAATTGGAGGATTGCTTTTTGACCAATTTGAAGTTGAACCAAAACAGGATTGCCAACCCAACAACTCAACGTCAACACTGGTTCTTCAGGAATGCCATCACAATGGCACATCGACAAGATTTCTGTAAAACTTATGTGGCGGCTCTCCTCGCCACCCATTCAAGCAAAAGGGCCTGCCACTATACTTCTTTTCATTTTTGTATATTTAAGTTGTAAATAAAGTCTTTCCCGCCTACACGAGAACCTTCTAGACTCTCCTAAAGTCCTAAACTCCTCCCCCTGTTCTCGTTCTGGTAATCCCCCTGGCTATATAAGCTGGCTGATTTGAAGGTTTTTATGAAGACCAAAATATCGATTCACTCGTAGGATATATATTACTCCGTGGATTCACTATACAACAAGAAGCCGAGCGATGAACCGGGAAGGAACTCCAAGCCGCCTCGCCAGTCGCCGGCCTTCGGGCCTTCTCGTCCTCGCCGGGCTCGAGCCTCGAGAGTCGAGATTCTCAAGGGACCGCCTACTGCCGTCTTCTCGCTTTCTTGTCAAGCGCACCGCTCTCACGCCTTCCCGGCTTCTGCATCGGCTCTAGTTAGCCTCTCACTATTTCCCATCGCGTGGTATGGCACGCTACGCCGGCCCTTTTCAGGGCCAGCCCGTAATTTCGTCGCAGCCACCGCGAAAACTTATTCTATAAGATTCCTTTTTGTTTTAATTCCATTTTTGAGGAAAAGACTTTCTAAAAAGGCATTCGCCTTCAGTTTATCTAAGTTCTTTGAAGTGAGGGTGAGGCCTCATAAAACGCTTCAACTTCTAAGCCCGCCCCAACTTCGGGGGGATGGCCATAAGGAGAAATTCCCAATAATTTGATTAATAGTCGGGGATCTCCGTGGTGTAGTGGATAGGGTGACATAACGGGGGGTCCGGGTTTTATTTCCTGGCTGGGAAGGAATTTTGTTCCTCTAATTCAGCCCCTGGTTTGTTCTTACTGCTCATTACGAGTTAACCCATTTCCCCGGCGCCTGCGGCCTGCCGCCTATATAGAATGAAGGTGAGGCCCCATAAAACGCTTAGACTCCCAAGCCCGGTCCCAACTCCGGGGGTGTAGCCTCATAATTTAATTTATTGTCTTGATTGCTTGACCCCCCCCCCTCTGGTACCAGTACACAATAAGAGGCTTTTTTTTTTTTTTTTTTTTTTTTGAGGTGTTTTCCCATCGGAAAAGTCAATTTTGTGTATATTGGGTTCAACTTGGGGACCATGTGGACTTTAGTTCTTTTTATACATACATACGAAAAACTTTTGGTAAACTTTATCTGAATTTTTTAACTAAGCCTCCACAGAATTTTACTCTAATTATAGTAGTTATAGACCAAAAATCGATTAGGTTTGACTATTGAACTAGATGGAGCGATAGCAATGGCTTTACAAAACGATCACTGATGGAATAACCAAATCTCCGTTTATGACGTAAAAAGTAAACATGACAAGCAATCTACGCATTTGTATCAGGTTATTTTTTTAGTCGGGTTATTAAACTGTTATAGTTTCATAATAAGTTAAAATCAGGCGAAATTTTTCTATTTTAACAAATTTTCTGAAGTTGTCACCTTTCAAAATGCCTTTAATCCGGTCTTTAAATCAAAAACTCCTGAATATAAACAGGTCTTTGAGCGTCCCATCTCTGTTTTATCACAAAAACGTAAGAAATTCTTCAAAGTTTCACAATTGCACGACATATTTTATGTTAAAATAATGAATTCATTTATTTAGGTGATTGATCATTATGAAAATCCGAGAAATGTCGGATCGCTCGATAAAAACGACAAGAACGTCGGTACAGGGCTTGTCGGAGCTCCGGCCTGCGGTGACGTCATGAAACTTCAGATTAGAGTCGACGAAAACGGAAAAATCCTCGACGCCAAGTTCAAGACTTTCGGCTGCGGTTCAGCAATCGCTTCGAGCTCTTTGGCGACCGAATGGGTCAAAGGGAAAACTGTCGACGACGCTTTGAAAATCAAAAACTCAGACATCGCCAAAGAACTCGCTTTGCCTCCGGTCAAATTGCACTGCTCCAGTAATTTCATTACGTTTTCATCTCTAAATCATACTAATCTTTCATTTTTTCAGTGCTTGCAGAAGATGCCATCAAAGCCGCTCTCTCCGATTACAAAATCAAACAGCAAAAGAAGTAAAATAGTCACCTAAAGTATAAAACTTCAAATTATATTTTTACCAATAATTTTTTTTTTGTTTCTATTTGTTTCCTAAGTGATACGAAACTAGAATTTAAGTTTAATTTTGTTGATTATAGTTTATAGGGTGAAATATTAAAAATTAAAGGATACTTTGTTTTTGTTTTTATTTATTTTATTTTACCCTTTTGGATTAGGTATTTAATACCTAAAAAGAGCAGATCGTGAAATTTTGAGGATTCTAGCGCCCAAATCCTCGTTTTTGGAAATAAAGGGTTTTATCTATTCATATAAGTTCAAGCATAAAATATTTATATTTAACAAAAATAACAAAATTCTAAAAGTCTATTTTGAAGTTTCAGTATCTCTTTTCCAGACAAAGACGAGCCCCTGTTGGTCGCTTGTGCTCAATAAGCTTTCATCATAATTGAAGCTCACCCCCAACACTGGGCTAGAATGCCCTTGCAATTTATTAACAATCGCCTTCGTAATAGTGTCGCAAGCAATATCAAGAAAATAAACACAAGAATCCTCACTTCCTGTAACTGTTAAATATTTGAATTAAAAAATAAACAATTAAATAAAAATTTACCAATACAAGCGCCTTTTTTGACAGACATTAATGGGCAAAAAGTTGACCGAATGTGACTATTTTTGTCGCCATGTTTGATAGTGAAGCCTCTTCTTAATTCCAAACCTTTATCTGTCACTCTAAAACTTGAATAATAAAAAGAAATTTAGGTTTGTTTTAATACCTGTAAAGATGTATCATGTTGGCAGAAATGTTGACCAAAAGCGAAGGGTCTCGAGCGTCCCTGTTCATCCACGATTTCCAATTTAGGCTTGTAATGGCCGCATTGACACCGACGAATATTCTTTTGTGTTTTTTCAATTTTCCGGATTTGATGTCGAACCAAAAAGACATTATGTAACCCTTTAAATTTATTTTAATAAATAATTTATGCTTTTTGATAATCACCAGGTCGTTTCCGGCCCAAAGTAAGCATCCGCTGGAATCAAAGGTTAGAGAAAGAACTTTACCGCCGACGTTATTTCGGTTTTTGAATCCTGTCGAAATGTTTAGGACTTCAACATGTCCTTTCGCATTTCCAGCCTTTTTTATTTAATTAAGGAAACCATAAGCACCTTTCCACTGATTTTATAGACACTTATATTCAATAAGAAACAACAAAAAGGATACAATGACGACATTGTTATTGACGGGATGAAATAGGCAAGAAAAAAATTCCGCCGGCGTCTTATCTCTGACAGATCTGATGCACTTATAGGTTGAAGTGTTCCAAATGCAAATTTGCCCATCAAGCGAACAAGTGACAATCAAATCGTTGGCGAATGACCAATCACAACCTGTAACTTCCTTTTCATGTCCTTTCAGGATGCATTCTATCCTCGGAGGGTCGGATAAGTTGCAAATCGAAACAGTCGCATCATTCGATATACAGCAAAGCCTCGTGCGGTCATTATGGGCAAACTTGACCATCGTAACGGCGGCAGTATGCTGGAAAAAATGGATAAACATTCATTTCAATGACTTGAAATACCTGATCGAATATGTGATGGACGACTGTGAATGAATAGTTGTCCAGCATCGAGCTCGCAATTTCATTTTTTGATTCGTCTTCTTTGATCGACTCCACATCGCTGAACTGCGCTGGACTTTCAGGACTTACCTAGTGGAATGGAAAAGTGACATAAAAGCGAATTTTCAAATACATAAATAAAATTGCCAAAAAAGTGACCCACTACGACATACCCTAGTGTTAATACTTAAGCGTCTTAAGCTAGTTTGGTCGAAAGAAGGGCCATATCGCATCTGAAGCAAAGTTCCTCGAAGTTTGAGATACTGTTTCCACAAGGCGCTGTCTTTTCCTCCACCGAATTCACGAAGAAGCTGATTTCTTCGTCGAATATACAGGGTACCTGGAAAAGTTTAAACTACATAAGTTTGAGCATATAAATAAATAACTTACGAAAATTAGGGTGGTTCTTGGCTCTATGAGCGTTATATCTGGCGTCCAACGCGAATACCTGTTGCTGCCAAACTGTTGACATTTTTATACAAATTACAAAACTTGAAAAATGTCTACGAAGAAAAATTGATAAAGATGTCACATCACTTGTCAAACTAAATGTTTTATGGTTATCCAAAGGTAGGGTTATATTGTCATTTTTCGGTTTCGGTTTGTTGATTTCATGGAGTTGGATTTCATCCTTCTGGACGTCTTGTCTTCAAAGTTCGTCTATGCTAGTCTCTAAAAATTTATCAGCAGGTACTTATTTAATACATTTAAATGCAAATAGTCTACCAAACGTATCATATTTAATAAAATAAAAGATTGAGGCCATAACGATTAGTTCCAACTTGGTTCCAACTTCTGAAAAGTTGCTGTTCACTGGTTTGGAACGTGAAAGTACGTTTCTGCTAGAAAGTTGAAAATATCCAGCCATTCTGTGTTAGTTTCGAGTATGTTCATGGCAAGGCTGGTAAAGTATTGTTATTGTTGAAAATCTGTTTAACATTTCTGTATGAAACGTGTCTTTTGATCTTGTTGCACTTTTGCCTTCTTGGCTACCTTTGCCTCATTCCCCCTTGGGGGTAGGAGGAGGTATTTTGGTGTTGATGGTCCGAGACCTCCTTCCCTGGTAGTTCAGTTTGTAAATTTCATTCTTCCATTTGTGCTACCCACCAAAATGTGCTTTCCTGCCAAACAGCCCAGTAGCAGCATTAGTTTGTCTGTTAGTAGGGTACTCTTTCTGGGTCACGTCTTGGCTTCCCACAGTTTCCATTTATAGGGGTGCTGATTCTGCTACCAACCGCTTTCATACCAAATTTCAGCCCAGATGCCCCATTCCATGCAAAAACTACTTTGAATTCCTTAAAAATTGTTTATTTACTTTGTTTCAGGTCTGATCTTCGTCTGACAGCAGCAATGGATACAATGGAAGAGCAGAAACCATTTATTTGCTTTCACTGCGATGCTGCTTTTGATAAAAAGCGATCTCTGAAAGAGCATATTCTCCTTCTGCATGACATGAAAGAATTCACTTGTCTGATTTGCAATTACAAGTCGGCTAGCTACGAAGATTCTAGAGCTCATACCCATCCCGATTTGATTTTTTGCGGAATATGCAATTTCTACTGCACAGATAGCGTTACCATGAAGGCTCACATGAAACAACATCCGGAACACAAACGTTTTATCTGTTCTTTCTGCGATAAAAGATTCGACAAGAAAAATGCGCTCGAAATACACATCAGGGCTCACACAGGAGAAAAGCCTTTTTCTTGTGAAATATGCTATCTGAATTTTGCGACCCAAAGTTATCTTAATCGTCATTTTAGAATTCACACCAACGAACAAGTTTTTATGTGCGAACAATGTGATTATAAATGTGTGAGGTTAATTGATATGCAGAGACATGAGATGGTACATACAGGCGAGAAACCGTTTAAATGCATGATATGCGACTATAAAAGTGGATTTCAAAGTGCTTTGAAACGTCATATTCTTACTCATTCTAGCATCAAACCCTTTAAATGCACAGAATGTGATTATGCTTCTGCAGAAAAAACGAAGGTGACTCTTCACATGAGGATCCATACGGGAGAAAAACCGTATCAGTGTCTGGTATGCGAGTATAGATGCAGGGAACAAGCGAAGCTGAAAAGACACATGACGAAACATACTGGAGAAAAGCCGTTTAGTTGCGACCTCTGTGACTTTGTGTGTACTGAAAAATATAAAGTGGTTGAGCATAAAAGAAGGCATACGGGAGAGAAGCCGTACTCTTGTTGTTCGTGCGAAGCCAAATTTGCTAGGTCGGGAGGTCTTCGACGCCACAAACTCCTCGTTCATAAAATGACATCTTAGATACAAAACCTTCCCAAATATCCTAAGCCCTAGCTTATCACAATCGGTTATTGGTCTATTTTATGACCAATTTCTTCTGGTGACTAATTTGTCTGGTGTTCAGGAGCCTGCAGTACATTCTTCAAAGCATCTCTTCTGTTTTTTAGCATCTACTAACTGTAAAAGACTACCAGTTCCGTTAATACAGTCGACTCTTGATCATTTTAAACCCACCTCAGACAAAATTTGAATTATTGAGAGGCAGAAAAAATAATTCGAATTATCAAGGGAATGGAAAAGTGATAACTTGAGAAGACAAATTGATCTGGTGATCGTTAGGCAAGTGCTCACTGCCTTCGAAGCTGCTGGAAAGGTGCCTGCCTCTAGACTTCTACTATTATAGTCTATATTCTTAATATTTATATTTTATTGTCACTAATAAAGGAAACATCGAAATATTAAGTCTTCTAGAGCATTTCCTGCCTTTTTTCGTTTTCTATTTGTCACAGTATATTATTTTGTTATTGCACAAATATAGGCGATTTAAAATAAACTTTTATTTATTAAAATCAAAAAGCTGCTTTGCCTTAAATGAAAGTGCCCATCACAGCTTTCAGGAAGTCGGTCCCGAAGGAAGCTGTGCAAAAATCTGCTAAGTGGACGTGCTGCTGATGACATGCCAGCTTGCTGTATTGGCCTATCCAGCCTCTTGCAGCATAACGTGGTCACACCTTGGCGTTTCAAAATCTCCAACCTTTGAGAGCTAAATGAGTCATCTAAGCAGCATGAGACAAAAAGGAGTCTTTGATGAAACAAACATATTTTATTTATTAGTAATAGATTTGACAACATAGCTTTCATGGTAAAATCTGAAGCAAAAGGTGGAATAAATAAACAAAGGTGTGAAACTAATTGAAAATGTCTTTGATGAGTCCATCATAGAGGACAACCTCGTTTTCTGTTTCTTGTGCCTCTTTCCAAAAACTTTCAGGAAGGCTTAAACCAAGGGGGTCATCTGAGCCGAACAAATCACGAAGTTTGGAAGGATATGGGATATTGTCGAACAATAAAAAGTCTTTTAGGGTGTCCAAATCCGGTTGGAGGTCTTCTTCAGTGGAGGTGACTAGAGACGAAGGTGTCCGCGAAGATGGTGGCGGCTGCTGTTCTTCCTCTTCTTCCAAAGGACGTTTCACTCCTCGTCTCTCTTCCTGAAGCAAAGTTTCGACAAAATCAGGGTTCATTTCGAAGTTCTGCTTGTCTTCCGTTTCGTGGATTTCGGTGACTTTTGCATCTGCAGGTTTGGGCGATTTGGCGTCTTGAACCATGAATTGGACTGTTCGTCTGGCATTCGCATTCGATCGCATGAACATAATAATAAAGTGGAAAAGGCGATTCATGACTTGTGACTGTTGCTCTTGTTTTTGCCTCAAAAGCGAATATTCCCTCCAAAGTGCATCCCTTTCATTTTTATTCGCATTCAACTGACTCGCCATCTCTTCTTGCTTCGCTTGCAACTGCTTGATCTGCTCTTCAAGATTCGGGTTGTCTTCGCTCTGAGCTTTTTCATTCCTCGGTTTCAGTTTCAAAGCCGAAGAATAATCGCCTCGCACAAAATTAGGATGTTCGAATTCAAGAAGCAAAGAATGTATAGGATCGTTGTTCACCTTCTTAAACCCATATTTATTGAGCTGACGAGTAAAGCTGGAAATATTGCTATGCTTGTAGTATTTAGGAAGCACTTTTGACTTAAAATGTATCTGATCCCTGATTATAAATGATTTCCCAGTTTCACTCCATGCGATGACATCTTTTATTTTGTCATCGTGAAGAATGTGCCACAACTTCATCAAAAACGACATGGCTCTGTTGTAAGAAATTTAGAACAAAAACTTACATGAAAAATGTAATATTACACAAAACATCTATCTCGCGATTTAGAATAGATAACCTTATTGATAGAAACCAACCTAGATATAACCTCCATTATGGAGCCTCATTCTGACGCAAGCATTGGTGTGCAGTGGGAAATTGGCTTTTAAAAATGTAGATTTTGAGGTTTTTGACCAAATAAATTGCTCTTAAAACGCTGATTCTGAGGTTTTTTGACGAAAAATTGGCTCTTAAAACCATGATTTTGAGGTTTTTTTTTTAACGAAAATTTTGCTCTTAAAACCTTGATTTTGAGGTTTTTGGACGAAAATTGGGTTTTAAAAATGTCGATTTTGAGGTTTTTGATGAAAATTTGGCTCTTGGAACCTTGAGGATTTTGACGAAAAATGTCTCTGATTTTGAGGTTTTTGACGAAAATTTGGCTCTTGAAACCTTGACTTAGAAGTTTTTGACAAAAATTGTCTCATAAAACTTTTATTTTGAGGTTTTTGGACTAAAATTAGGCTTTAAAAATGTTGATTTTGAGGTTTTTGAACAAAAATTTGCTCTTAAAATGCCGATTTTAAGGTTTTTCATAAAAAAGATAGCCTTAAAATATGTTCAGAAAGAAAACCCCAGTTTGGGAACACTGGTCTAAAGGGAGCCGAGATAACGCTAGGTAGGTACATATGAAATTTTTTTTATTTTATTTCTTTATTTAAAAAGACATGGGGACCCCTCGTCGTATATAATTTTCATTTGGCAACCTATTCCTGCCCCTACATCGGCAAAACCTTTCTTCCTCTCAAAGATGCGCCTTCAAGATTGAACGTTTTATTCGAATGCTAAACACGCCTTACCTGACGGCGTTGCGTATTTAGTATTCTAAAAATTTGTAAAAACTCCATGAGACCCCCTATTTCCCTCCGAATCATTTATTCAAAAACTAATACGACCAAAGTATATATTTTTAGATTTTACGTCATATATAATTCCACGTCGTAGTGGCGTGGGACAGGGGGTGGCGGCATAGGTAAGATTTTTTTTTTAACTTAAGCGTCGCCAAGCGGGGGGGTGGCGAATTTTCAAAAAGCCGCCACCCCCTTCGCCGACTCCAGTCTGTGCAAGACGACCGTCGGGACAAGGACGGCATTTCCCTCCTTTCCGAATGATTGTTTTGTTATGTGCCTGAACACTCCAATCGCTCCACACCCTATCAAGGTAATTTAATTTTTTTACCCTCAAACTCTATAAAAAAAACCAACATACTCTATCCAACCTTCAAAATCAAATAGCAACCTAAACAAGGAAATTTTTGTAAAATAAAAAAAAAATAAACTTAAAAAAATACTAACAATGAATTAATAAAATATATAAGTTAAAATAATTTTTTTTTAAATAATTAAATAAAATGAGTGGCGAATGGTTGTAATAATTAGGAATAATTATTAACATTTCAAGACGTTATCCAATGATAGTAAAATGAAGTAAAAAAAAAAAAAGCCTACAAATTTATTTTAAGGATCTCAAATTTTGTGATCACGTGTGAGTCATGTGCATAAAAGTTAACCATAATCTCAATGCCTACCTATAATGTTTTTATCCATCTAATAATCAACCGTTAGGTTTGATAAACATGTTGAAAGAGAGAGAGAAAAAACATCATAAATTTCGTTGTTATCAACGCCAATATCGTGAATGTTATTGATCTCGAAAGGCTCCTGATTGGAGTGAGAAAAAAATTGGCCGCATTCTTTTCGAGATTGACCTTTTTTAAAAAATCGTTTTTTCGAATTGCTTCTTGTCGATCACGTTACAAAACGTCTCTTCCGGATGGGTATTAATTAAGTTCGGTATTAAGTTCTCCGGGCAAGTTTGCGTCTGTCCTAGATAGATTACGAGGACAGGCTGGAATTTCGTTATTTTCCACGAGCTAATTGACTCCCAAAGGTCCGATATTGAGTTTTTTACTCGCTAATGGCGATTTACGCGGAAAGATCCTTTTAAAGATTGCATCGTGTTTGAAGACATGTAAATAAAACAAAAAACTATCCAATGAAATTTTATCACTCTTTATTGGTTGATGTGATAGTGATGGCAAGGGAGGAGCTGCAATTCTAATTGATCTATTTTTATAGCTACCAGGTCACACCACAGTCTAGAATCCATCCAAACTATTTAGAGCTTAATGCCTAATGTATATCACTAAAAGTAATGATTGTACCTCCATTACTAACTAATCGAGGCTTTTAGTCCACTAAAATTGCATTGTACTCGGTTATTAAATTTTAAAGAAGTCTTTGAGCTAAACATACATTTGGGATAAGAATGCTCTGAGGATCGCAAAAAAAGCCTTTTCAGTTGAAGACCAAATAATCGATTTCTGGATCATTTTCGAATGCCCAAATCAGCAAAATTTCCCCTTTAAATTCGTGGTTTTCGTTAAAAAGCTATAAAATCGACGTTTGTTAAATTCTGCTTTGATCGAACGATACTTGTGACTGGAAAATTGAGAGTGAAAATTATCGAAATCGGCTTCGTGGAAATTGTTATAAATCGTTCGAGGAAAATGTCCGATATTGCACGGAAACGAATAATCCGATTAGGTCCTTTGAGGGCTGATTTTGAAGTTTTTGATTTGAGTCCACTATCGCTCATAGTTTTTCCCAGAAAAACGAGTTGGGTGCCATTGCGGAATAAGTAATGTTCCGTCAAACTGAGCCTTTTTGATAATATCGATGAACTTGATTAGACTTTGTTCTAGACATTAATTACTTCTTGGCTTATAGGATCTGTGTAGAGAATGAAATAATAGCTCCCAGACTCTCAGATTCGTGTTTTTCACCCTTAAAATGTTAGAAAACATGATTTTGAACGAATTAAAAAAAGAAAAGAAAATTTTTGCGTTAAAATCCCTTTGGTGAGGTAAATAAAAAAAAGTTTTTACATCCCAAAACCGACTTCAGATTTGTGTTTTCCTCACTTAAAATTGTCAAAAACCTGATTTTGAACGAAATTAAAAAATGAAAATTTTCATTGTCTCCTTTTTTTCACCCTTAAAATAGTCAAAAACCAGTTTTCCGAAGAAACAATTATTTTCGCATTATATTTAGGTAATGTCAACAGGGTTTAAGGTAGGCAGATAGCTTTTTGTCCTAACGAAATCACGGTTTTTCCCCCTACGAAATTCCATCTGTGGTTTTTCGAACAGCACTGAACGCTCCCCTAATGTGAAGTAGCATTCCTGTAAGTATTTAACCTATTTTAACCCTTTTTTCTGTTTTATATGAGCAATAAAGGGAGGAAACATCTGGACGTGAAAAAAAGGGGTTGATCAATGATTTTATCTCATATTTGCGATCGATGTGATAGGTCTAGGCGGGTAGTTAAAAAGCCTTTATGGTCAGCATATTGAAAACTAGTGGAAGATGAAACAGTTTCGGAGATGTGTCCGTCCTGGGTCACCATAGCGACAAGGGTTTTTCCATCTCTCTCCCTGATCTATGTCTCTCTTCCTCTCGCCGCCCCCGGGTGTCGCCATAGCTACCCTCCGCCGCCGCCCGATTACGTCAGGCTTTTACGTCCTCCGAGGACGAAAACCGAGGAACCATTAAAACAATACCGATTACCCCCACAGGTTGATAGCGATGATGAAAAAGGGGAAACTGATATCAACCCCATTTCCGTCATCTCGCCACTTTTGGAAAATTCATAACCCCTTCTTTGAAGTGTCTGAGCCAATCTGAAAAACGAGAATCAAACAGGTGTTTTTTTGATTTTCTCCATTTTTATTTGGACGGTAAACTTTTCATATTTGACGTTCCGACATCAATTTATTGTTCTATTGAAGCCATACGATACAAAATCCAGGGAGCGAAGTCGAAACCTTTTCAAGGCTTCGGTATCGACTATTAGGTTTCACGCTTCTTTTATTTTTAACGTTTTACGTGAAAGACAATTTTGATCCCCTATACGATCGCCCACGTCACAAATTGGTTACTTTTAACGGCGTCATACGTGTATTCCGTATACCTTAGGCGGGAATAATGATCGGTAAGTAGAGGGGGGGTTAAAATGCGGTGGATCGTCTCCATGGCGATGAGTGGGAAACCTAGCCGTCACTCACTTGACTGCTAGCGAGAGGGGGCGGGAGGCGCCTCGCGTAACTTTTACAAAAGAAATGACATTTTCTCCCACCTTACATCTGTCCGAAAAAAAAATTACAACTTTTAGATAACAAGATCCAAAAGTGCTATTCTTTGCAACAAAACAAATTAGACCCTGTAAGTCAACTTAATGACTATTTAAATTTAAACATCCATTTAATTAACAAAAAAGCCATTAATTGAAGAATTCGTTCCTCTCCTAGATGCCCTGTTCTTTTCTTTTCAGACGCTAAACGTTTAAACGGCCAAAACTTCCACAATTTTTAACTAATTTCTTTGATATATAAAGCTATTTAAAGGACCTTTTTAATGGTATAATTATCAATAAAATCCGTCAAAAATTGTGTAAGGTATGAAATTTTAAACGTAGACTTGAAATCTCTGAAAGATAAGGAAGATATGTACATGATTAAATATTGAGCGTCCTAACGACTGCGCCAGAATGTAAGATTTCTATTTTGGGTTCATTTACAGTTCAGGAAACCCAATTTTATTAATCAGATATAAGGGATGTCGTTTATTATTTAATTTGCGTTTTTAACATACCAAAATAGTTGAATATTTGCTAATTTAACCTTGAGGATCATAGTGCAATGTATAATCCCTACACGTTTTCTCCAAATTAATCTAATGATCCTTCAATAATAAATGCAAATCGTATTCATTGAATAAGTCCGGATCAATATAGGTTTGAGTGGAGGCGGGCCTTAAGAGTAGTGGATCTTTCATTCATAAAAGTGGCACACATAGGGATAGCGCAAGTTTAAAAATTTTCAACTAAGGGTGGCTTTTGAATTTTTTCTATTTGGAGAAAGAAAAATTGACTTTATTCTAATAATAACGTCAAAATTAGTTGTTTGATTGGTTTCGATTTCTGAAGATATTGATTTGAGGGGTTCTCACGGTCACGGAGATCACGAGATACTTAAAAGGGTTGAATTTCACGGAAGGACATGATTGATGCGTTACTTGTTGCTTGGTCGTTTTCTTGTTTTGAAATGTCATTTCCGAATGAAGAAGAAAAAAAAGGAAGCATTTTAAGGAAAAGGTTGTTTTTGACCTATTTTTCTGTATTGGAAGGTGTCTTCGTTTTTCGATTAGGGAAGGTGGCCATTTTTAGCACGGGGGATTAATAAAAGCGGATCTTGTATCGACTTCCAGACGGTTCAATTAATCCTTAAGGTCATTTACTTGAGCTATTGAAAAGGAGAAGAGGGGGGTCGTAAGAAGGGCGAGAGGGCGGCTGGAGGCGGCGGGGTATGCAACGGGAACGCCGCCGGTTTTAGAAGTGGGTCAGGCCCCATCGAGCGGCCCCCCGCAGTTTCCATAGAAACACGTCGCTTACCCCTGACCCACCCCCCCGGCCGCCGCACCAACAAAACCAACCCCCCGTGCCCCCTTACGACTTTCTCTTTCGAAATTGGAATGGAAATTTTTTTTTTCGAAAAAACAAAACAATTTTTCGATCGATGCTAATCCACCAATTAAGCGTCTTCAAGAAAGTTCTCTTCGGGAAACCTTCTGAACTTCAACTTGAAAGTTTCTGATCCAAGTGATCCACACCTTGAATCCCTTATAGCTCGAAAATTTCAATATTAACATTACAAAACCATAAAGTTTAATTAATTTACAAACCGGTTTTGTTTTGATAATCATCACTAATGGAACATTCGTTGAAACTTAATAGCTTTTGATGTACCCTCGATTTTAATGTTTGATAGCTCGATTCAAGCAGTTTCAAAGGGCTGTTTGAACAGACTATAAACCTGTTTTAATAGTTAACGCGGCAAAAATAAGCACTCACGAGCTTCATGTTTAAAAAATTGTTTACTAAAAAGCCTCGTGCATCCCTCCCTTCAATACATGAAATGTTTGAATATTCGATGGTAGAATTTTTGTTTGATTCATTTTCATAAATTGATATTGAATGCGTTTTCGAGACTATTGATTTCGTGACAGAATAATTGTAGGTGCCTACTAATAAAAACGAACATTTGGATCTCCCCCGCCCCCTAGTCCAGGGAAAGAACGCTCAAAAATAGGTGTAGCAGGAAATGGATACGGAAAATGTACTTTAGTTCATCTTTAAAGTGAGCCTAATCCGGACTCAATCGGACGAGTTGTTCTCAGGCAAAGGATTGGATATCTCGACAACAAAACAACGCATTGATAAAAGTGATTAATGCCTAATGTAGCTCTTGTCAGCTTTAATTTTTAAGTTTTCGAGAAATAGACAAAAAACAGAAACTTTGACCTTTAACCTCCTTTTTAACTTTCTCAAAGAGAAGTTATTGTAATACCGTCGGATTCGGGTTTTTGGGGAAGGGTCTTCCAGACCCCCTAGGGCCAAACTGACTTTTGATCTTTGTCGGACATGACTTTGTCTGTGGTGCCGGCCGTCCGGCCGTCCGTCCGTCGCCTTTTTTTCCGGAACATTTCACGGCCACAATTTTCAACCGATTTTCACGAAATTTTCACGCAATCTTCCTTTCGTGGTTATCTTGAAAGTGGCGAGAGCGATTTTTGAAATTCGACAAAATGGCGGAGATATGTCTGTCTAAAGTTTGCAAAAATGTGCTACGGGCTTTCTACCGGTCCGATCTTCACCAAATTTTAACCAAATAATCTTCACGTGATCCCGATTAAATTTCATTAACTAATTAGGTAATTAATTATGTAATTAGGTAATTATGACTAATTAACTTAATTTTCCCATTTTCATAAAATTATCACCAAATTCAAGTTATGACTGAAAAAAAATTTATTCTATAAATTAATTAATTAACTAATTAAATAATTATAATGTGTTTGGGTGAAATTTATGGATCCCCCGAAATCTGTAGACCTTTGAGAACGTTCGTGTCTCTGGGCAAGCTCCAGGACCAATACTTTATCTTTCATCGGGTGTAGGGTGCTGACTTTTGATTGTTCACACTAGTCCAAACACATCTGTGAAGTCAAACGTTGGGTGCCATCCATTTCCTTCTATGATTCTTCGTTGCCTGGACTATCCCTTCAATCATCAGGAAGCCGGTCCAGCGAAAGGTATAAAAAGTTTCCCCATAGTCTCACTCCCCTAGGTAGCGGTCCCTTTTGAGTTTATTCTAGAAAACTTGTTCAACAGGCTGGACTCATGCAAAAACTGCGAGTTATGTCTTCCACATGACTTCCATATCGCCTGCTGCGAAAAAAATCTATTCGAATGAAAAATTTTACTTTTTCTAATGGTTTGGTATTTCTCCTACCTCGAATATTGAATTCCCATATTAAACGACTTAATAGCTCCACGTTAGTACCCATTGAGCATTTCGTCTTTGATGGCGTAGGTACCCGATTTTCCTTGATATCTTCCTTTTATTTCGCAGTTTTAATAGGCATTCTGGACTTTATTGAACTTTTTCTCCAAGAAAACTTTAAAAATTTCGTACATTTTTTCGATCGAAAAGGGACGACCGCGACGGCCGGACGGTACTACAGACATTTCCGATAAATAACAAGCGTCATTTCGACCCTAGCGATCCCTTCTTGACCTCTTTCTAAGGGTAATAGATATCTTGCAATCGTGGGCACCAAAACCACTTTTCCAAAACATAAAGTGACATTATTTCTGAAGAAACACCACGAAAACGGATTATTTGAGAAGAAACGTTCCTTGGAGTTTGGACTGTGGCCCTGTGGGTTTGTTCAGTGACGGCATCTGACGCTCGGCGTTCTAACATCGGAAACCCGTCCGCATTTCAGTCCAAACGCACGAGATGCCGCCATACGATTTTCATTCAGGATTCCTCCTTTCATGCGTCCCGTCACCATAAAGCCGAAGCCAGTTTATCATTTCAGGCCCAAGAGGAAAGTACGCACAGGCGGAATCCCTTGGGGAAAAATTTTAACTCAAAACATTTCTTGAACCACTCAATATTTTATTCAAATAAAATATTCGAGTGGAAAAACAAAAAAAAAACTTCTTTTTTTTTCGTCAAAAAAATTTTTTTTGGCAAAGAGAAAATTGGAAAGTGCCGGATTGGGAAAGGATTCGAAGACTTAAATGAGGTTGTTTAAAGGTATGTGAAACTTTTTTCTTTCTTTTTTACTGTTTGCTCTAGGGATGATTTTAATTTTTACACGATTTTATTACCTTGTTACGTGCTGCTCTTCAAAATAACTAGTCATCGCGTCCTTCGCCCAGTGTCGTCAGCAAATATCGTCTAAACAATTTTCCCTTGCACCCATGAATAATGACAACAAAAAATTTAATTAAAAAAATTTGTTTTTTCAAAAAATTAATAAAATGTGCATTTTAAAACTGGCATTTAACTCCCCCCCCCCCATGTTTAGGCGTATATAATCTCCTTTTCGTTTAAAAATCCTGCTAAATTACTGAGACGACGCCATTTTTAAAAAACCTCATTACGTTAATATTGATTGATAAAAAACCGATATAAATCTGACTTCTGAATGTCTTTATGTTATATCGGCCCCTCCTAAACCGCATTCTTTTCGGCCCTTGATATTAATAATCAGCGACCTACTTCTAATTGCAGGTTTTCTCTTCGATCATTGTTAAAGATTCGAGATGTTTTCCACTTTTCGAAAGGTTTAAGGGATTCCGAACGGAACGAAAAAGGCCAAAGTACATAACAAACAAAAGATTTCTAATCAGAACCTAATGAAAAAATATTTCCGGATGTTTTTAACCAAATTCCCATTGTCCAAGAGAAATCTATTCCACCAGTTTGTTTGTCCACGTGCACTGACAAAGCCTTTTAAATCAATTATCTCAAGGTATCTCGTCAACCTTTCCGGATTATGGCAGTTTAATTTAATCTTCAATACGCAGGTGTAAGATTTTTAAACGGCAAATGACGCCAGGAATTCCGTTCCAAGTTTGTAGCCTGGCAGAGTGTCGAAACCCCTCCCTACGAGGGCCTACACAAAGGAAACTATGAAAAAAATGAATCATTCGCAATTCGAAAAATTGTTTTAAGATGCTGAATAGTTCGGCTTCTAGTCCAACCTCTAATTTTCAGGCTTGTTTTCAAACTCGTTAGTTCTGTGAGTGCGAAAAATGGGTTTTTCGATTAGCGATGTTTTCTTGTATATTGGCTTTAGGATAATTAGCCAAGTTCTTCCTCTTCCTCCCTCCAACTTTCGAGTCTTGCAATTTTTCCACCACTCCCGAAACTCGAAAGAAGGGAAAAAAAGAGATTATCCTTTGGTGAAAAAAAAAAAAAAAAAAAAAATCTTTTTAACTTCTCCCTCTTTCTCTTTCCATCCGGACGCTTCCTCCAGGACAAAATGTGTGTCAAGGCGTCCCTTCTATCCGATCAATTTGGTCCCTAAAGAATCGATTTAAAAATTAAAATGCGTCTTGATGGTGTATTTTTAAAATAAAAAAATGCCACTAAAGGACAAAAAAACAAAAATATTTTGGTATTTAAATAAAATTAACTATAAGGAGGGGAAAAAAATTCGATTGGCACGTTTGAGGTGTAATGAAAAAAAAAAAAAATTTTTTTTTTCGAACGAAATCGTGCGCCCTTGAAGATGGCTCGGAAAACGTTGTTATACACAAGGTTTTGAAATAATTCTAAATTTAGTCACAATTATCAAAAGTTTATATTCCACGTCCAAAAATAGGTCGCATTAAACAATTGCAAGATGGCTGTCTCACGAGGGGGGAAAAAAAGAAAAAAAAGTCGTGTCGGCTCCCATTTTAGGTGTGTGACATCATTTGAAACTTTCACGTTTTTCTTCTTTTTCTTACTTTTTAATTGTTTGTTTTTTTCCAGAAAGAAAATCTTGATTGTTTTAAAATATTTATAAAAGTAAAATCTGCAACCTGTCGTTATCGGGGAGGGAGAAAGTTTTCGCGAATTGTGGGAACCGCGCTCGGCCTCGATTTTGAACGAAAAACGCTTTTTAAAAAAGTTTATTCTATTTTGACGTCAGAATGCAGTTTGATAGTTAATTACAAGTATCACAAAAACGCTGTCTTTTTTTCAATACCCCCCTCCTTATGAAAAACCTTGAATCCTTGATAGGTCTAATAAAAGGACTATTAATTCTATTAAAACTGTAATTTTTTAACTATTTCGAGGAGGGGGTAAAATTGATCATTTCTTCGCTTTTTATAATCAGACGTATCCGCCAGAATCTGAAAATTTCCTCACCTAGTTTATTCAAATAATCCAGGAGAGGAAATTTTCTCGCCCAGACCTCCGAAATTGCCTCAACTGCCCAAACCGTAGAATCCGCCCGAATCACCTAAACTTCCCAGGCATCCAAAACTGCCCAAACCTCCCAGACTGAAAAATCCACCCAAAGCCCCAAACAGCCCAAAACTCCCACACCTCCATAACTGCCCAAACCTTCCAGACTGTAAAAACCATCCAAATCGCCCAAACTTCAGACCTCCAAAACTGCCCAAACCTCCCAGAGTGTAAAAAAAAACACTTCCCTGACTTCCAAAACTGCCCAAACCGCCCAGACTGTAAAAGCCACCCAAATCACCAATTTCCCAGACATCCAAAACTGCCATAACTCCCGGACTGTAAAAACCAACCAGAGGCGTACCTAGAGGGGGGGGGATAAGGATCAATCCACCCCCCCCCCCTGAAAAAAGCGAAGTATAAGTATGTACTTGACAAATGTTGTTGTTATAAGTTCCTTACTTATACAGTACCAGAATATCCCACTGGAGATTGGACTGTCATGAGCCGTAAGCGGGATGGAGATTTTTGCTTAGTTCAGTTGGCAACTAGTTAAGTAACCTTTCGCTTTTGAAACCTCGTGCTAAGTTTAACCTGTTGCTCAACTGCCCAAGCCTGTTGCCATAATTGATAATTATTAATTTGTGCCCTGTGGTTCATTGTTTAAATTAGGTAAGTGTTTTGAACTTTTTGATTCCACCCCTAAAATATAAGCCGTCTTCCAGTGCGTCCCGAGCCAAATTAACGGATTCCGTGACTCAGGAGCCCTGAGCACGTCGTCTTCACTCCTCAGTTAACCACCCAAACTTCCCAGACCTCCAAAACTGCCCAAATCGCATGTATCCGCCAGAATAAAAATAAAATTCCTCTCCTAGTTTATGGAAAGAAATAATAAATCCTTTTGTAATACGTCCAAATCTTTCAAGTCCCTTCCTACGCAAAAGTCGTGTGAGACTCCAAATTATCACCCCCACCTATTCGGTTTTTTCTTGCTTAGCATTTTTATCTTCTTCGCGTCGAATTCCTCGATTTTGAAAAGGCCTGGAATAATTCCAAATATTTATTGTAATTCTCGCCCCTTTTAAACAGCGGTGTCATTGTCCCACTTGAATATTCCCCACAAATCGAGTTTTCCTTTCCGAACGGGGCGGAGCACAAAATACTATTAATGATTTTTGATTACCGTAATGAAGAAGAGACGTAATTGTTTTGCGTCGAGTACGAAATTAGGTTTTCGTAGGGATGAAAATCGATTTCCGATTAATCGAAAAATCGATTTTTTTGTTTCCAATTTTCGATTTTTTACAATCGATTTTTTGATCCGATTTTTAATCGAAAATCGATTTTTCGACAAGAAACATGGGAAAAAAATCGAAAGTTTTATTTTTTTAATCTTCTTTTTTTTTTCTTGTCTTGATGCAAAAATTCAATCGAAAATTCAAACGAAGTATGAGACCTGCTTTTCCCGAACTTGCAGAAGTCGCAATTCGACATGTAGCTTCAGTGGCCACGTCCGTTCCTAGCGAAAGACTTTTTCGAAGGCAGGTCTCATACTTACCCAAGAAAGAAATAGGCTCAGGGCGAATTTTGGCGAAGTTGTTGTTTTTACAAAGTGTGCCAGAAAGCTATTTTTTTTAAATTTTTACCTACTTTTTTTTATTCAATATATGTAGTATGTACAATAAATTAGTTTTTTTTTTTAAGTTTTAAAATATACACGCTTCATTACTGCTTGTTTTTACTATAATCTCAAAAATTTGAAACTAAAGAATTAAAGGTAAAATTAAAATCCATCTCATCAAGAGCGCTTTCTTCACTATAGAAATTCATTAACGATAAATAACTAAAGCCATAATTTTAGGTAGATTTTTTTAGACTTTCATTTATTTTTCTATAACAAGAATGTATTAGAATTTGTACACTATGTACATACTGTTTATATGACCATTGCAATACATGTAATTGTTTCTGCAAATAAATAAATAAATAAATAAATATAACCAGAAAAATTTTCTTATGAAATTATAATAAAGAAAATTTATATAGAAGATTCAAAAATCGATTGTTTAAAATCGATTTTTTAGAGCAATTAATCGATTTAATCGATTTTTGGCTTCGATTGTAAAATCGATTTTGAAATCGATTTTTTTGTTTCGATTTTTCATCCCTAGGTTTTCGTGGTGGGGCCGACAGAAGGCTGTCGCTCTGGGATTATGATGTAAGTCGAAAAAAAAAAAAAACCGTCGTTATGTAACATGTTTAAATAAATAATCTTTAAAAGGTTTTTTTTTTTTTTTTTTTTTTTTGTCGGTTCTTCTCGTTAATTTTTTCATTAAATCGACATCGGAAAAACCGAGACTTCTGGTTATTTGTAAGTTCTACCAAACTGGTGGCGTCTAACCACGTATCTTCAGATAACATTATCTCTATTTAATTAATGTTCGTTCCCACCCTAGAATTTTAAAAACTAGATATTTAATTTTTGTAAAATATGTACTTGAAATTGCTTTATTAGCAGTTCTTATCCTTTGTTGAAAACTTTGAGATAATATTTTGTAAACTAGTTAATCACTTTATTAGCCCATTCCTGTCTTTGTAAATACAAAAGATATTAACTTTCTCAAAGAGAAGTTATTGTATTACCGTCGGATTCGGGTTTTTGGGGAAGGGTCTTCCAGACCCCCTAGGGTCAAACTGACTTTTGATCTTTGCCGGACATGACTTTGTCTGTGGTGCCGGCCGTCCGGCCGTCCGGCCGTCCGGCCGTCCGGCCGTCCGTCGCCGTTTTATCTCGGAACACTTCACGGCCACAATTTTCATCCGATTTTCACGAAATTTTCACACAATCTTCCTTTCGTGGTTATCTTGAAAGTGACGAGAGCGATTTTTGAAATTCGACAAAATGGCGGAGATATGTCTGTCTAAAGTTTGCAAAAATGTGCTACGGGCTTTCTACCGGTCCGATCTTCACCAAATTTTAACCAAATAATCTTCACGTGATCCCGATTAAATTTCATTAACTAATTAGGTAATTAATTATGTAATTAGGTAATTATGACTAATTAACTTAATTTTCCCATTTTCATAAAATTATCGCCAAATTCAAGTTATGATTGAAAAAAAAAATTTTTTTTCAAAAATTAATTAATTTATTAATTAACTAATTAGGTAATTATATTGAGTTTGAGTGAAATTATTCGCATTTTTATAATACTATCACCAAATTCAAGTTATGATTGAAAAAAAAATTTTTTTTCTTCAAAAATTAATTAATTAATTAACTAATTAATTAATTAACTAATTAATTAATTTTTGAAAAAAAAAATTTTTTTCACCAAATTCAAGTTATGATTGAAAAAAAATTTTTTTTTCCAAAAATTAATTAATTAATTAATTAGGTAGTTATATTGAGTTTGAGTGAAATTATTCCCATTTTCATAAAATTATCACCAAATTCAAGTTATGATTGAAAAAAAAAATTTTTTTTTTTCAAAAATTAATTAATTAACTAATTAGGTAATTATATTGAGTTTGAGTGAAATTAGTCCCATTTTCATAAAATTATCACCAAATTCAAGTTATGATTTAAAAAAAAAAATTTTTTTCAAAAATTAATTAATTAATTAATTCACTAATTAGGTAATTATATTGAGTTTGAGTGAAATTATTCCCATTTTCATAAAATTATCATCAAATTCAAGTTATGATTGAAAAAAAATTTTTTTTTTTCAAAAATTAATTAATTAATTAATTAACTAATTAGGTAATTATATTGAGTTTGAGTGAAATTATTCCCATTTTCATAAAATTATCACCAAATTCAAGTTATGATTTAAAAAAAAATTTTTTTTTTTTTTTCAAAAATTACTTACCTACCTAATTAATTAATTAACTAATTAGGTAATTATATTGAGTTTGAGTGAAATTATTCCCATTATCATATAATTCAAGTTATGATTGAAAAAAATTTTTTTTTCAAATTAATTAATTAATTAATTAACTAATTAGGTAATTATATTGAGTTTGAGTGAAATTATTCCCATTTTCATAAAATTATCACCAAATTCAAGTTACGATTGAAAAAAAAAATTCTCTAAAAATAATTAATTAACTAGGTAATTAGGTAATTATAATGGGTATGAGTGAAATTAGTCCCATTTTCAGAAAATTATCACCAAATTTAAGTTATGTTAGAAAAAAAAAAGGATTCATTTCCCCCGAAATTTATGGATCCCCCGAAATCTGTAGACCTTTGAGAAAGTTCGTGTCTCTGGGCAAGCTCCAGGACCAATACTTTTTCTTGAATTACTTCCACATTTTAACATTGTTGGAAAAGTTTAGAATTAGTTCAAACCATTCATTATTTTCGATTAAGTTAATAGACGTGGCATTTAGCGCAGAAATTTTAAAAGGATTTTAAATATTTCTACTTAATTGATCTTTTTTGCCTTTTCATTATTCTTGGCCCCCAAAAATGGCTGGCAATTTCAAGATTGGACATATAAAGGTTTATAACGAGCACATTTTTTGACCCATTTTATCGATACATATACCGTAAGAAAGCTCGTATAAAGGCCTATTTATGTATAAAATCGCTCAGACTGTTCCTTAGCCCTCAAGCGTGGACAGTTCTTTGCTGGTCGATGTCATCGTCCCTGACTTCTTATATGACATCTCATGACTTCTTGTCCTATAAACTCTCATAAAGTCACCTTGGACTGATAAAAAACTACCATAAAATTAATAAATTCCTACAACCTTAACACGTCTTAACTGATAGTTTGTTTGTGTTTCCTGTAGAAACAATGCAATTTTGCCTTTCTTATGTAATTTATCGTTTGTACGCTTGAAGATCTTCCAAAGACAATTAAGTTCGATATGAAATTTTAGTTATTTATGGATTTTCCAGGCATTGCGCAAGAGATTCATTTCAAGGTTTCCCGAACGTTATTAATTTTTTATTTTTCCTGGCTTATTTTAAGGCATCATACTATTGGTAAGATGAAAAAGTGAGAATTTAGAAGATTGAAATAACTCATTGGGTTTTTTCTAGCTTTTTGAAGTTGGGTGTCTCACGTACATGCGTTGTGCAAAGGGTAAATTATTGCGAAGAAACATGGGAAAAACTAGCATCGGGGTTACTTTCACTTTGAAATGGAACAAGGAGCTTTTAACGTGTTTTCAATATTATTAAAACCCTTCCGAAAAAAAAGTTTAAAAGTCCCACCGTAAAGAAGATAAAAAACAAAAGAGGGCGGAAAAAAAAGTGAGGGGAAAGAGGAGGATCTGGAGGAAGTTGTTGGCTTCGCGATCCTTGTGGCCTTGAGTCCGGGTCGTCCCGTTACAAGAGGCTCTTCTGGCATTCCAGGTCCCTCGGGGAGAATTGGGCCGAAAATCTTTTCGCAAACTCAAATCGATAGCGAGAATTTTTTTTCTCCCTTCAACGTCATTCTTCACTTTTAAGTTCAATTCACCACGAAGGACATAATAATCCAAGTTATATTTTTTACCGCATTCCAACCTGTGGTTTTTCGACCTTTCTAAAGAAGCCCCCACTTCACAATAAAATCCTACATAGCCATTATTTATGTAAAGGCACCTTTTTCGAAGACCTTTTTATACGAATGCTTGTACACTCAAGTTTAAAAAAAAATTTTATGTCTTCTATTTTATAAGCTTTCCTGGCAATTTTTTTCTTAATTGAAGCAATTTAATCTTTACCGCCCTTCACTTTTAAGATACGAAATCGATAAAAATAGTGATCGGTCCTGTAAAACGAAAAATTCGTTTAATCCGATATAGGGAATCCGTCGCCCCTAAGGTGACCACATGGTTCGCATTATGCGTGATTTTACTCATTTTAAAGATTTTTATGCAACACGCATTGTACAGGCCTTTTTACGCATTTCTGGGGCGACAGCAATCCAAAGAGACACCTAATTAAGCCATATTTTGAACTATTTTTGACAAGAAAAGACCCATTTCTGCATGATTTTAAACCTTCTTTTTGGTAATAAAGACCCTATTAAGCCTGATTGTGACCCTCTTTGACAAGGCAAGACACTTTTTAGACAGATTTTGACACTTTTGATCAAGAAAAGACCCTTTTCAGCCTGATTTTGAACCTTTTTTTTTTTTAAATAACAAACGACTCTTTTCAGCCAGATTTTGACCTTTTTGACAAGGAAAGACTTTTTTAGACAGATTTTGATCCTTTTCGAGAAGAAAAGACTCTTTTCAGTCAGATTTTGACCCTTTGTGACAAGGAAAGACACTTTTCAGACAGAGTTTGACCCTTTTTGACAAGGAAAGACACTTTTTAGAAAGATTTTGACCCTTTTATAGAAGAAAAGACCCTTTTCAGCCTCATTTAGAACCTTTTTTTGATAAGAAAAGACCATTTTTAGCCAGATTTTGACCCTTTTTGACAAGGAAAGACACTTTTTAGAAAGATTTTGACCCTTTTATAGAAGAAAAGACCCTTTTCAGCCTCATTTAGAACCTTTTTTGATACGAAAAGACTCTTTTTAGCCTGATTTTGACCCTTTCTGACAAGGAAAGATACTTTTCAGACAGAGTTTGACCCTTTGTAAGAAGAAAAGACCCTTTTCAGCCAAATTTTGACCTTTTTTGATAAGGAAAGGCACTTATTTAAACAGATTTTGACCCTTTTTAAGAAGATGAGACTATTTTCAGTCAGATTTTGACTCTTTGTGACAAGAAAGACATTTTTCAGACAGAGTTTGACCCTTTTTGAAAAGAAAAGACCCTTTTCAGCCTCATTTAGAACCTTTTATTTGATAAGAAAAGACCCTTTTTAGCCTAATTTTGACCCTTTCTGACAAGGGAAGATACTTTTCAGACAGAGTTTGACCCTTTTTGAGAAGAAAAGACCCTTTTCAGCCAGATTTTGACCAGATAGTGCTCGGCCCTGACGAAAAATTCGTGTAATCCTATATAGGAAATCAGTCGCCACTCTAATTTAGAGCGTTCTGACCTTTTGCTGATTTTAGTGCCCTAGAATTTGAGTTTACGATCTCTGTAATCTAATTAGCGCATTGTGGTTTTCTGCTTAGCGATTTCGATTAAATTTATTGCTCTCTATTAACACTATTGTTAAATAGTTGGAATTTCGAGGTTTAAACGCCCACTTTTCTGAATTTATCGTTGTTTTCTTCAATGGAATTTCTTTAAAAACGCGTCCTGAAACTTGACTCGCTTTATTGTGTTTTCAGACGGAAGTGACGGCGGCAGTTGGTTGTTATGACCACCAATCGAGGCCTTCCGCTAGTATCATCACGAGCACACCGATATCATTTCATTTCCGTTCATATTTTAATGGTACGGTCAGAATATTCGATTTCTCTTTGATATTTTCGCAAAATCCCTTTTTATTGGTACGGAAGTTTATTGGTCGGAAAAAACGCTTTAAACGTTTGGCTGTAAAAAAAAGGAGCAGTAAAACTTAAAAAGCGTTTCCTCCCGATCTTGTGACGTGACGGGGTCAATTATGCAAATCCGGGGAGTCGCTAAACCGGGGGGCAAACAATCGGCCCTGGACAAACGTAAACAAGCCCGTTACAGATTTTGCCTTTTCCTCTCTCTCCCTGACGGTAACACAAGATTTCACTCCCCCGGTTAGCGAGCCGACGTTAATTTGGGGAAAATCACCAGAGGGGGAGTCGTTTATCTCATAAATCAGTATTAGCGAAATCAAAACTTCCAATATAAACTTAAAAGAGGGGAAAACAACCGAATATCCCCCTCCAAAGTTCGATTTTAACATCTTATGTCGTTATTGAACGGCCAGGGGGAAAAAAGATGAAAGTCACTTTTTCTTCGATTTTGAGATATTAGTGCTATCTAGGTTCAATGATGGAGTACTATCATCTGGTAGAACAACAAGGGGGAAAAAAGATGAGAATCGTCCGAAATTTGCATGAAAAGATAAAATAAATATGTTACAAAAAGGAAATCAAACTTTGTTTTTTATTCTTCTAGAAATATCTTTTTGGTCACTTTCATCTTTTTTCCCCCTGGCCCTTCAATTTCTTCTTATCCAATCAACGTCATGGAAACGAAGTTTATTTAAAAAACCCCATTTGGAAGCTTGAAATTTTAATTTTTCATGAAAATAATTTCTCTCCAATAAAACCAAGTTGAAAGGTTGGAAAAATCCTCAGTCTGGACTTGGGATATTTAAAAATTCACAACTCGCTCAATTTTGGACCAATTAACTGGCCAATTAAAAAGCTTAAACTTTTAAATTTTCTTGCACTCAAACCTTCAAAACATTGAAAGTTTGAGTTCAAGATCTCAAATTTCAAAAGTTTTTGAGATTAAGATTTGACAACTTTCTCAAGATATAAGACTTGTTTAAAGGTTTTCCCTTTATTTTTCCTTGATATGTTGCATTTTTAAGGTACGAAAAGCCGTTTCCGGCTATGTATTTTCAAGGTTCGCTTAACTTCATAACGAACCTGACGAAAAAACGGGGCCTAATTGGATTTAATTAATACTTTAAGGGGTTAAAATCCAAATAATTTTTTGTTTCGTAAAGAACTTTCACTGGGTGCCGAATAAAGATCTGTTGATGACCTTTTCTTCGGGAAGGCGAACCCGCTTGCTCCTGGACCGAATCCAAACGTGTGGAATCAAGCCTTCCCCTTTATTTTTACGAAGGGACCCGAAAAAGAGATTGTTTTACATTCAAGTTGATGGATAAAAGAATAGAAAATAAGTACGTCATAAAAGGGGTAAATAATCGGTCCCGTTGTGACGATATTTGGGACGAAACGTTAGCGAGGAGGAAGTGATGAAATGATGCCAGAAAATTCTTTCAAGTCTCTCTCTCGGATATATTTAACGACTGGCTTAAAGCCTTTAAACTCAGGATCAGGTTTTCGCGAGCCAAATATCGTTATGTGTTAACATTTTGTAACACGCTTATCATTGAGATTAACAAGTTTTCGCCTTAAGCTTCCTAGAGCGACAATTCCTTCCCTAAAATCCTATTTTGCTCAGGGAGATTCTTTCTCTTCGATATCTTTTTTTTTTTTTTTTTTTTTTTTTTTTCGAGAAATGGGCTAAATATGACCATAAAGTGATTCCGAGAAAAATGAGAAAAAAAAAGTTTGAGCTCTATTAATCCTTTTGTAATATCCTATTGTAATGCTTGTAACATTCATCTATTTTCCCCCTTACCCCGAATGTTTTCATGTACATTTCGGATTCTTCTCCCCCCCTTGTTGTTCTACCAGATGATAGTACTCCTTCATAGCCCCTAGATAGCGCTAATATCCTAAAATCGACGAAAAGTTACTTTCATCTTTGTTCCCTCCTGGCCCTTCAATTGAATGGGGTAAATTGCCAAAACCATCGTTTCTTGCCCAGGTGAGCAGGCTATTCAAGGGGAAAGAAAAGAAATTACCTACTTCTTGGGTCTTGCTGCAATTTTTAGTGGATTCCCGGAGGAAAGCAGGCTATTGAGATCGTCTCACGGATGTTTACGAAATTTGGTATTTAGAGCTTCTGTGTTACCAGATAGAAGCCTATTTAAAATGGCTTGAGTCAAGCTCCAGGTTGCTTAGGGCACAGAGGGCACTTTCTTGATTTTCTTGAAACCTAAGTTTTGAGATGGTTGAAAATCGTGACGGGAATGTCTTATGAGCCGAGGACTGATAACAGTTCAAATCGCCTAATCGGTTTAAATGAAATTTCGTGATTTTTCTGGAAACTTGAATGTTAGAGGTTTTTTTATATTTTTTATTTTTTTATTTGTTGTAGCCGTAGGTCGTTTTAATGAGGGGTTGAAACTCAACCCGTCCAAGTTTAACCCTCTTTTGGATTTTTAAAAATAATAACTTCATGTTGTCCACGCATGTGTTGCCTAAAAAATATTCTTGTCCTTTTTTTTGTCGGTTCAGAAAAAGTCATTGGCCCAAGGTGTCTGAACCTTTTTGTCCCGTCTGTCGGTAGGGTAATTCGAGACTATTTCTAGGCCCGTTTTATTTTTATACAGGACAAAAAAGGGCGCTTCTTTATTTGAACTTAAGATACAATTGTAATTCGAACTTTCTTGCTGATTCGGATCTCGAAAGCAGGATATGAGTTGAATTATAGTTGCATAACATTCCTTTTCTTCTTCGCCGACGTTTAGCATTTTCAATTATGCCGAAGACGTGATTTTTTTCAAATTTTCCAAACAATAAGAAAATTTTCGATGGTAGGCGCCACGTATGTGGGTCAGGGTATTCCATTCTCTGTTTAGCATCTGTTTTAAAGAGACGTAAACGGTAAACACTTGATTGTTTATCGCGAGCTAAAAAACAAATAACACTTTTGACGGTCACAGATAATTTTTAGTTTAAATGTATTTTAAAAACGAAGAGAATCACTTGAAAAAAATTTAAAAATTTGTACAACTACTGATAGTTAGATATGATACGAATGGAAATTTTAGAATTTCTAGACAGAGCGGAAATGATAATTCATTGATAAAAAGTTGCCAACTTTTAAAGGGAGTTAAAGCTTTTTTTGGTTTTCTTTATGCCCAACTACCTTTCAAAACCGCACAACTCGCCCTACTTCTCAAATCGGCTATAACTTTCTAAACTTATTGAAGATCCCTTCTTGAGATTTAATTTTTCGTTTTAAAAAAATTCTTGTTTAAAAAAAGGTTGATGAGCGATTCTTCCTGCAGAGTCGCTGATCCAGAAATATCCAGTCAGCGGGGAGCAATTTCTCATTTTCTGGCCTCCTTAGGCCCTTAAGGCCTACTGGGGGAAAAGTAGTGCCAAAATATTACTAAAACGATTTATTTCAAAAGATATGTTTTCAGTTCTGCAGATTGACTGTAGTTTCGTGTTGCCTACTTTTTGAAAAAACATTGATTTATTTTTTTTTAATCTCAAAAAGATTGGGAGGATGAAAGGATTTTGGAGGATTTATCGCAATATTGGTGATAGGAGGGGTTTCGCGAAGGCGTCTATGTATTCCATTTATTTGGCCGATGCCGGCCGTCGTCATGGTTACAGTTTATCTCGCGAGTCTCCGAGTGACGTCACGACTCCCCTCCTTTCCGGCGACGTCACAGCCCACATTTTCCCCTCCTCACTTTCCCCGCGGGCGTCCAATGCGCCTTTCGCCTCCTCAGTCGTAAACATACCGGACGCCCTGCCGGTTAAATTTAAAATTTAAAGACCTTCAATAATAATAAAAGGAATTTTTTTCAAGTGTAGTGAACTATCTGGATTTAAAGATTTGTGAGTAAAACTTTGTATTATGACTGTTGTAGTGGGGGTACCCTGTTGCTCTACCCCTATCGTTACCATAGCAACGACCCCAAGCTTTTTTCATAGTCTACCGACCATACCCAAACCTTTTAGCTTTTCGCCTATCCATTTTTTCCCATGTCCATATTTTTTTGTTAAATACCACGAGGCGAGAGCGTGGCGAAATTTTTTTCGTTCCCGTTAACCCAACCAAGTGGGGAGTTGAGAAGTAGGAGAAAATTATAGTGGGGATGTTGGTCCTCCCAACGTTAGACGCCACGAGCTATTTATCAATTTATTTACATGTTATATGACATAAAACTCGAGTAAATTAGCTTTAAAAGGAACCGACTTACGTCAACGTTTATCAGAAACGGAGTTACTCTGCACTTTTTGGCACGTTGGGACACGTCCGAGCACACATTTTAGCATCAACGAATGATTTGCAACGCATAACAAGATGTCACTGTACGAAATATCTTTTTGAATTTCATTCTCATGTGTTAAAGAACAGAGGTCAAGAACTTCTCATAAACCTTTCAACTTCGACAATGTCATTCCACTTATGTCGCAGAAAACTGCTGGGAGGAGGAAAAGAACAAAAGATGTTGATTTATTCAGATTTTATTTTTTTAATCAAATCAACAAGTGATTTGGGGACACGTTACGAAACGACGTTTCTAGACCTCCTTCAAATTCCGTGAAATTCAAATGCAGATCCTTTCCCTTTTTGAGATTTGAATCCTGTAGGATATGAAATGGATGGTTTTTTAAATTGAGGATTTAAAACCCGTTGTTTACCTTACGTTTGTATCGGAAAAATAATCTCCGATGAAACATTTCGGCTTACGATACGAAAATATCAGCGGTTAGCCACGACTGCGCCTGTTGCGAAAGTGTAACGTCGAAATTCTTTCAAGTGGAAAAGACTGAAAAGTTTATAGAAAAAGTTGCAAATGTACGTATTTTTACGTTCACAGCGATGTTTTTACCTGAATTTTGAAGGGCAGTGTTACAAATATTCACAATAGGACCTTTTTCTTTGGGACTTTAAAAGGGGGGAGGGGCAGGTGATGCGAAACTCGACTGAAGGGAAAAAGAGCGACGGGGACCTTCCGTTCTCATCCGCCACCCTCTTTGACCCACTCCTCTCCTGCACCCCGAAACCCCCTTAGAATTTAATGAAAAGAGATTTTTTCCTCTGACAGGTAAAAGCAAAAGGGAAACCTCTTTCGGATCTAATTAGGCCTTCTCCAAACAGGAAAGCATACGAGTTTAACGGAATTTCACAGAAAATGTCATTTCCATCATAAGTCACTGCTGACGCCACTTCTTTTCGCTCTACTTGTACAAACGAATCAACTGAAACAGCATCAGAATGACGTACGCATGCTTTGCACATTGTAAATGCTGTAGAATCAAGAGTGAATGCTCAAGCAGGCATCTATTTTGCCCAGCGTCGTCATGGAAACCTACCGCCAGCAACAGTTCGTTCGTTCTGACCGCCTCTTGACATGCAAGTCACCAAGGGACTGGTTTTTAACCAGCTCATGTGAGCTTGCAGGAAGTGGGTCCAATTTGACGTGGATGGTTAGTGATTCACCTTTCTTTTCCACATATCCTTCGATATATCCGCCTCCCTAATTGATTCAATTGATTCAAACATGCATTTTTGCAAACTTTAGGCTTATTCAATTCTCTCTGAAGTCTCCCGATGCCGTGACAACAGTGAGTGCTCTGGGCACGTACTGGACACGAGGTGTTCCTTAGAAACCCCTGATGACCTACTATGTTGGTAACACAGCAAAGAACAAGGAAGAAAAATTAAATGCTCAAGCAGGCATCTATTTTGTCCTGCGTCGTCATGGAAACCTACCGCCAGCAACAGTTCGTTCATTATCACCACCTCTTGGACATGCAACTAAGGGACAGGTTTATACGGGCTTGCAGGAAGTGGCTTCCATTTGACTTTGATGGTTAATGATTCGCATTTCTACTCCACATATTCTTCGATATATCCTCCTCTTAATGAGACCTAATTGATTCCAACTAGCATTTTTGCTAACTTAAGTCTTGTTCAATTCTGGTCTTCTGATGCCCTGAAAACAGTGAGGTCCAATCTCTGGGTACATTCTGAACCTTAGAAAGTGCTGATGACCTACAATCAGGTTGGCAACACAGCATCAATTAAACTAGTTAAACCTCAATCGTCCCCCAGCACCATCTTTTCAGCTCAACTCGCCCTTATCAATTTACATCCTTTGTGGCATTCTGCCCACCGGTTTTGTCTGGATCGATTGTATTTTTCTCTTTTTCCTATGCTGTGATCAGGATGCACCTGTATATCCATAAACATAAGCCGTAATTGATGTTTTTGTTTGTGTTCGCCTCCCCTAATAGTGAACGTTTTAAAAAGAGACTAAAGTACCGTAAATTCGTCCGACCATTGCGTAATGGAGCGCTGGTTCCAGGACGAGAAATCCAAAGGTGGAAAAAAAATCTAGGACGGTACTGGAATGGACATGGGTCTAGGATAAAAGAAACAAATTTCCAAGGATATCCACTATCTTGTGACAATTAAGTTCAAACAGGTGGTTTCCGTTCAACAATATTTTCTTCAATCACAATCCGTGCAAACTATGAGAAATTCCGTATCGATGCGTACAGGAAACATTTTTTTTCCCCTACAGAGCAATCTAAGCTCACATTATTGTTAATTGTAGCTTCTATACAAGTGGGTCATTGTAGAAAAACCGAAGCATTTCCGGTACAATTTTTCTATTAATCGAAACAGTTTTTTTCCATCTAAAATACATTGCTGAGGTACCTGTTGAGGAATAAGAACGATAGGGTAATGAAAGAAAATACAAGTTTTTCATGCTTAGGAAATGTTTTTTTCCTATATGAGAAAATGGCCGCATCATTTCGCTTCTACGAAGTCCTTCAAGGCTAAGTATTCTTATTGTATAACGATCCTTGGTTGAGGAACCCTGTCAAGGATAAGCAGGATCTTCATATCCCAGGTAGTTTTGCTATCCGTATAATCACGACCGCAATGACCGGTTAGACGCTCCCAATCGCATGTCTAATTAAAAATACATTTCTAATATATTAGAGCACGTTTGTCCTCTTGGGTTTCCTCATCGATACAGCACGAACTGCCCATGACAATGATATTTTTCTTTTTCACACTACTTGGTCAAAAGGTTGTTGACTTGTAAGGCGTTCCATTCCTGAATATGTCTTCTTTGTACAGTTAACGAGCTAATAGGTACATTTCAACCAAGTTGTCTCAAACTATTTGTCATATAAAAAGTAAAAGTTGGTCCCGAAAATCGTGTTTTATACGCTCAATCAGGTGACCTTTCTCGTCTACAAGTAGGTCGTTGTCGCAGCCAATGAAAACCTCATACGTGATCCTTCTGTTGTACAATCAAAATGTCATTTTGAAAAAAATTCCGGATCCGCATTGTGGAAACCCAAGAATTATATAGAAATCGCATTTTTTACTTAGCCACGTGCATAGAAGCCGATTTTCATGCACCATTATGTAATATGACGACCCATTTTTATAAACACTCGTTTGTCTACTTTTATATTTGCATAGATACTTATACTGGAGGATCGAGCTAATATTCTTTCTTTAGTCTATTTTCTATCTACGTTCTATTTTCTGCTTGTCTACTTGGCAAGTTGCAATTTAAAAATAAGCCATGGAAATGCAGTTACAATGAAAATGGGTTTTCTCAAAATTTCTTTTCCTTTTCTCTGCGTCCCTGACCAATAAAATAAAAAAGATTGAAAACCGAAGGTTGAACGTTCGATAGAAAATGAAAAGTCTTCCAAGTTTGTTGACCTGTCCGCTCAATCTTATAAAACCTTTTAAAACGACTCTTTCTTTTATTTTCTTCCTTTTCACATAAGAACTTCTTTTTTTCCCGGTTGTACTTAAACGCCACTTTCTTTATGTGTAAAAAAGAGTTTTTCGGTTAAAAAATGGACTTTTTTTTATTGTCGCTAGGTGAGATGGCTCCGGAGAGGGGGTCAAGTCTCGCTGACGATACGACAGGAGTCACACCTGCACATGGCCCCAGATCGCCCCTCCTCCATATTAAGGTAAAATTGAAATTTCACTTCCTGGGTCATGGTTATGGCAATGTAAAACATGCTTTTAACTTCTTAAATTGCTAAACAACAGCGGAATAAGTACTAATGCTTCAGTGTCTTCCTTTGAAGGCGAAGAGGAAGCTGATGATGGACCAAGTTTTGGCTGTCTTGTTCACTTTAGTATTTTATGTCTCAATAACGTCTCAGCAGCCTGTCCACCAATGGTGGAGACAGGAGAAGAGTCCTATTCGGTTGGCTGCCGATTGATTTTTTTTCCCCTGAAACCTCTCAGCCTGTCTAGCTATCATTGCAATTATGTAATAATGACATCTTAAAATATTCTCGCTTCATTTTACGTCATTGGTTTTTTTCAAAATCCGCAAGTAATACCTTGGTTCCTTCTAATTATTGACGTAATGAACCAATGCAACTTATGAATTTATTTTATTTTTGGCCGTTCAGTTATTGACCTCTAAAAAAAGGAAAAGGAAACTTTCTTTTTCTTCCGATTATCCAAAAAGCTTCCTAGTTTCCGTTTGGAAATGGGTCATTGAATTATTATCGGCGAGGCTGATATTGTGTAAAAAGCCGGCGATACGCCTGTTTGTACTTTTGAAAAAGAATCAACTTTTCCATTTTCGATCTTATTTTCTCGTCTATGGAGTCCGGGAGAAGCGGTCAACGATAACGGGTCAATTGGCTGGACGGAAGCTTGTAGAATCCCAACGGCCAGGCTTCTCTATACATAGAACCCTAGGCAAACCGAACACTGCCAACACGTTTCTAATCTTTAACTTTTATTTATAAACGTCCCTCAGGTTATAACAAAAAAACAAAAAAGTTTTGACGGACGAAATAGGCCATTGGGTGGGCTTACGAAACGACAAGATCGTGAATGTGAATTAGCCAGAGAAATCAAAAGGAGTCAATGAACTTGATTAGACGTCAACTTTTCTTTCTCCGGCTCTTTCGTGGACCCATTTTGACTCAAAAATATTTCGCATTTTCCCTTTATCTTTTCAATTGTCTTATCTTGAGACCGCATTGTTGTTATTATTTTTAAACAAAAAGAATCTTACTTTATTCATGTATGATTTTTTTAATTTAAACAATAGGTTAGCAGGAAATAGGGTCAATGTCCATAGGACGATTATTAAAAAATATTCTCTTCCTCTGATCATATTTCATGGAATTTATTATGCTACGGATTGTGCGAATTTTGTCGAAAAAATAGGTTGAACTGTTTTCTTCTGTTTTTTGGATTTCCCAACATATTAAAGGTTGCACTCTTGCAAATTCTTGGTCTCCTATTGGCCCAGGAGTTCCTGGCCTCTTATTGGCCCGGGAGAACTCTGTCTCTTAGCTAGCGCAACCTATCCTGGTCATCTCAATAAAACTCAAAACGCTTCAACTCCCAAGCCCCGTCCCAACTCCGGGGGAAGGCCCCGGTATAGACGCAGTGTTGGATGTTCTGGCAAATCCCAGATGTGTCTGTTGCTCCCCTTGTGCAAAAATACGAATAAAACAAAATATTTCTATTTAGATGTAGAGTTGCCGAGCTACAGCTCTTTAAAAATCTAATATTCAAACACCCATTGTGTTTCGATTTCCAGCGCCTCCTGAATAGAAACCACCCTCTTGCAAGTCAAAAGTAAAAAAAGAAAATACACTTGAGGTTGTCCATTACATAAAACATACTGTTCAAACTAGGGCGCTGTTGACTTGTACCGTGAAATTGATTATGGAAATATGTTTACACCGAGTTTACCGTTTCGTTGCCTTTTTCTAAATAGAAAGCATTTTTTGCGCTATTGCCGATGCGAGTGCAAATAACGCTTCCACGCTGTAAATTCGATATCTTCAAAAGTAAACGGAAATTACGTAAACTAGCTCGAAGATAAGAACCTATAAACCCTTCGATGCTTGGAATCTCGGAGTCCCAACAGGCAGACGTCAAATTCTGCTTTTAGTACGAGAAAGCAATAACTCTTTGCTTTTAAAAGGTCCGATTTGGAACGCTCCATTAGAACTAGAACCTGTTTTTTAATAAAAAATTCTTTTTCAACAAATTTTAAAGATTTCTCGTCGATGGCAACTTTTCCATGTCTTTTTCCTTCTCAAATGCATCGAGAGGGGGACTCCCATTGAACATCGTAATTCCAAATTGGTTTTACAATTGACTGAATAAACCTGCATAACGGCGTAATTACAAATCGGCTTTCACTCCCCATTTCGAAAAAGACTGCAGAAAAATACAAAGCCCACCAGCATGTTTCATTAATAAGGGTTGGCCGTAATTTTAAATTTTTTTAAAAAACCCCTTGATCACAAAGGGTTTATTCTAAAGTCAGACTTTTGTACCCTAATCTTATCTTTGTTCAAACATTTTTCACCATTCTGGGTCATTTTTCTCCTTTTAAATCGTTTTAAAAGTTTTTAAATATTTTCGTCTGTTTGTTCTAGGAGGGCGACGGAGCGATAGAGGCGGCTGCCATGGTAGAGAGAAGTGAAGACGACGATCTGACCTCATTGTCTTGGCTTCAAGATAAAAATTTATTAAAGGGTAATTTATTTTATCGACTTTTTTTTACGCGTTGTTTACTATCACGTTTCGAATTTGTGTTTTTGTTAATTTTTTCTCTCGAGCGTTTCGTGCACCTAGTAATTCAAGGATGGCCGGACAAAAAAGCCGTGACCTATACTCGATACGCAATAACTGTCCCTAAAAAATTGATAAAGAATATCAGCTAAAAACTTACAGAATGAGAATTCGAAGTTATTCAGACAGTATGAGTGGACCCTCAATCCATTGCGTTTTCACAGCTCCCTGTTGACCAATTGATTTGATTTTTCGCACAATCCTTCTTTAATATGATTGAAAAAAGCCCTGAAAATTTCAAGTCGATCGGGCCACAGGGAGCTGAGAAAACGCTATGTCGCTTTTGGGTTGAGGGACCATACATTCTCAAATGTCTCAGAATACCCATTGTTTTCGCTTTTTTCAGCAAAATTTTTCGTTTTTTCTGAATATTTCCAGAACGAAGCGTTTTTCTTGAAATTCATGCAAGTTAAGAATTAAAGAGCGTTAAATTTTGCGTCGATTAAACATAAATATGTTAAGATTCAAGTCTGGAAAGCCGGCGAAAGTTTTCGTAATTAAGGGCTGAAGTTTTATCATAGTTGGGCCTTTTGTGTAGACTAGAAAAGAGGGGATTTTCCTCATTAGCCTATTTTTAGAAAACAAGTATAAATTGAAGTCTGAAGAGACAATTTTATATTTAGATGAAATAAAAAAGTTTACTTCGGTAAATTTTAACGATAAAAAGCCCAAAAAAGCTTCTATGTCAAAAATCGCTTTGAGCCCTTCTTGGCCCTCAAAAAAGGTCCGTAACTTCCACAGTTTTTGGCCGATTTTATTGATACTTACACCGTTAGAAAGCTGTTCAAAAGAGCTTCAAACTCTGCCTAATACATAAAATCGCTCAAACCACTCCTTAGCTCTAAAAAATGGAAAAATGTTCATTGATTTTGTTAGCATTGATATTTTTGAGAAACTAATAAATTTTTTTGTTTGTACAAATTAAGAGAAATTGGTCATATTTAGTATTTCTCTTTGTGGGAGATCCTGTATATCAGGTTTGAATGTATGCCATGTTACTTTCTATCAGGAAACAAAGTTTTTTAGGCATAATTCACAATTTGGGTCAAATAAAAAAAAGTTTTATTAAAAAATCGAAAATAGGAAACTAGACCTCAAGTTTGGTTGTCACCATAGTAACGGGAGCGATGAAAAGTCCGTATTGAAATTCCATTCCTTAATTTTTGATTGGTTTTTTAGGTATGAATTTGAGAACGGGTGCAAATGGTACTCCTGCGGGAGGGGCGAATGGTGCTGTCCCAAATCCGGGGATAAAGCAAGAGTCGCCCACTTCGGACTACACCGAGGACTGTCCGAGCGAGCAAAGTGAGTCGACTTGCTCGAGCGTTACTTCTTCAAGTCCCGTACCAGCGGTCGCAGGCCCGACTGCTCACTCAACTCCTCATTACTCACCGAACGCTAAAAACAAACACCCCCATCATATACCGTACAATCCGAAGGTAAAAATACTTGCATATTTACCTCAAAAGTTGTAACTTTTTGATTTTTTAGATACATGTGACGTCTAAACCACCTTATTCGTTCTCATGTCTTATCTTTATGTCGATTGAAGATTCCAAAGGTAAAGCTCTTCCAGTCAAAGAGATTTATACTTGGATTCTGGATCACTTCCCTTATTATAGAAATGCTCCGACCGGATGGAAAAATTCAGTCAGACATAATTTATCGTTAAATAAATGTTTTAGAAAAGTCGACAAAGCGCCGGTAAATACGGTAAATTTTATTTTACCGCTTATAAATCTGTTTGTTCCACTCGAAACATTTCGTTTTAAGCGGTTAAACATATTTTAAAGCTTTTTTTAAAAAGACTTTTATTATTTAGGTAACACGGTTAATGACCATAAAAAAAGCAAGAAGTTAGCCGTTTCATCTAAATAAAAAGTCCTTTTTAAAAATTAAAAAATAAATTAATTTTAATTTTATTTTAGAATTTAGGAAAAGGATCTCTTTGGATGGTAGATCCTGTTTCTCGGCCCAAATTAGTCGAAGCTTTGATGAAAGCACCTTACCATCCTTATACAAACATAGACAAAAATTCATCGCATTTGCGAAAAAGGTAATTTTTTGTTTTTTAATTTTAAAAAGTCATGAAAATGTTTGCAGGAGCTTAAGTCCCGAAGGGGGCGGAAGCCAGGACGAGCTTGATGACGTCGACGCCGCAGCAGCGATGCTCGCTTTAAAACACGGCCCGCACGCTCACCTACAGATTTCTCATACCAGAGGTAAACATTTTAAAAATCATCAAATTCCTTAACAAATTCTAATATTTGGTTCGGGTTTTTAGAAGAGTATCACAAAAGGAAGATTGGCTCTGGAAAAAGGCCAAGGGTATGTGAAATTTTATTAAAATTAGAGAGTTTAGCATGTTTTTCATTTTATGTTTATTTACAAAACCAAAAAAACGGTTAAAAAGATTTTTTTTTTTTTTTCTTTCTTTGAAGACTATTGGTCCAATGTGGTCCCTCATTTGGAAGCTACTGAACTAAAGATTTTCCTCAATTCTTGGATTTTGACAAAAATCATGTGATGTGGCTGTTGCTGCCAAACTAATGATCCAATCGAGCCCAATATAGAATCATTTCAAAATCTTGAAATTGGTTTGATTTTATTGTCTTTTCTGTGTTTTCAAGGCTTTTTCTTTGAAATAAAGCACCAAAAAATGTGGTTTATGACAAAAATTACGTCAGTGGCTGATGCAGGATTACCAACGGTCCAATGTAGCTCTTCATAGGCTCATTAGGCTTTACAAATGTTGATTTTGAGGTTTTTGAAGAAAAATTGGCTCTTAAAAAGTCAATTTTAAGGTTTTTGAAGAAAATTGGGCTCTTGAAACTTTTATTTTGAGGTTCCTGACGAAAAGTGTCTCTTAAAACCTTGATTTTGAGGTTTTTAGACTAAAATTAAGCTTTTCAAATGTTTTTTCGTCGAAAATCTCAAAATCAACATTTGTAAAGCCTAATTTTCGTCCAAAAACCTCAAAATCAAAGGTTTAAGAGCCAAATTTTCGTCAAAAACCTCAAAGTCAACATTTCTAAAGCCAAATTTCCGTTTTAAAAAAAAAAAACCCTCAAATCAACTTCAAAGAGACAATTTTTTGTCGGAAACCCCAAAATCATGGTTTAAAGAGCCAATTTTTGTTCAAAAAACCTCAGAATCAGCGTTTAAAGTGCAATTTCCGTGTTTTTTTTACATATTGAATACCCCAGCTACACTCTATTTCGAAGTTTTTTGACAAAAAATTAACTCTTAAAACTTCTATTTCCCCTCGAATAGCCCAGGCCCCTGTGAAACGTTTCAGTACCTCGAATTTTTTCCTCTTTCAGATTTTTTTTGCTCCTATTTTAGTTTAAAAAAAAAATTGGCCCTCACCGGCCCTCTAGGGCAGCGGCCCACCGAGCGATCGCCTGAATGTGCCGCTCATTGCCTCAATCCCCTGAGTTTAGAGATAGGGAGTACATCATCCCAACATAAATGACAGGAGTGTTCAACCATCCATATTCCAACCTTGATAGTGGGAAGCGGTGTATTCGACTCACTAGGCATGAAAACACAAGTTCACAATTTGATTTCATTGTCTAAATATCCACTGTTTGAGCCTGGTTTTTCCTAAGATGGACTACAAATGAATATTTTTTTGTGGAAAATAATTGATTTTAAAAATATGTTACAGGAAGATGATAATGTTCAAGTTTGCCAAATTGAAGACCACAATTACAGCACACTTGAAGGCGGAACCGAACAGAATTCTGCAGATGAAGCATTTGCGGACGGTTCAGATTCGAACTCGAGGTAAAATTCGTTTTAACGATTTTTTTATAAATTCTTGACTCTTTTTCAGCGGTTCGCTCAGAATCTACGAAGAGGCGGACGAGGAGAGACGAAAGACGGCCGAAGGAGCGGACGCTTTGCTCAACTTGGCCGGCATCAAAACTGCGACGGCGGCGACTCCTCCTCCGACAAAACGCATCCGAACCCTTTCACCATCGCAGCCGATGACGCCGTTGAACCACAACAACAACAACCCGAGCGTCCCAGCGAAACTTCGCCGGAAACCCGTCTGCCCCCAGCGTATGAAGTCAAAGAGGTAGGGCTCATCGACGGCGATTTCTAAAAAGCTTTAGTCTAGTTTAGCCCAATGAACTCTAAATAATAATTTTTAACTTTTTATTTCTATACTAATTTTGTTTATTTTGTACATACTTAGTAAAGGTCCTTGATTTTTTAGAATTTTTTTTTTTTTTAATTTTGACCTTTAGAAAAAAAAATAACTCTGTTCCCATTTCAAAAATCAATCAACAAAAAAACAAAAAAAAATTAAAAAACAGAGTAGTTCTAGTGATTTATAGATTGTAGTAAAAAATTGTTAAATAATATTTAGAAAACACGAGTTAACTATATTAAATATTAAGAATATATTTATTGAATATTTACGACATATTAAAAATATTATTTAAACTGTAAATACTTAAAAAAATGTTATTAGTTTGTTATTTGTTGAGTTTCAGTATTTTTTTCTTTTCGGTTTTTAAAAAGTTTTAATTATGTTATTGTTTTTCAAGGGCTGTTTTCTGATTGAGATGCTCCGAAGTTAGGGTGAAAATTCTCGACAGAAAATGGCCCCCTTTTCATTCTGGGAGAAAATGGGTATCTAAGTCAATTGGGATTTTTCAAAACCAGAATTTTTTCTTATTATTTTGTACAGTTAATATTATATTTTATTAAATGAAATGTTTAAAGGGAAACAGAACAGAAAAAAAGTCTTGAAATGTGATATCAATGTTAAAACTTTGATGCAATCATTCTGTGTTTTTCTGTTAAAATTGTAAAACGTTTTCCTTAAATTTTGTTTTCTTCGGGTTTTAAAAATGGGGGGTTAAGTAGTTAAATTGTATCTGTTGTAGTTTAATTACAAAAAATAGAACAAAAATTATTCTTGTAGAAATTTGATGTGCTTTAGGATTCTGGGCTCTGCGGCGTTCAAAAAAACACCAACCAAAATCTCTCCGACTTCAAAAAAACATTTGATCTCAGTTTTTTCATTCGAAATTCGATCTGATCCTGGCCTTTAAGAACGCCGCACAGCTCGTAATTTTTAGAATTGACTGAAATCCCATAATCGAAAAATTTTAAAAATTGTACAAATGGGTTCTAAATCTGAACGTACAAATCAAATTTTGTATGTAGAAAACGATGCCTAATTAGTAAGCCTTCTGTCTTAGTCGTCACAAAAATAGAAAAATATATTTTCCTGAGCAATATTTCTCCCCGTGGCTTTATAAACACGCCTTTGCTGATTAGAACAAAAAAAAAGTCTTCCTTTCCCAGTTGCCAAAATTTTCCTTTTGTTTTTTTCTGAGAAATTTACGCTTAAATAGCAAAGGCCTAACCTCAAACCGAAACCTGACAACTTCCAAAAATTTGGGCCTCCGAGCCTAATTTTTGTTATTCTAAATAAATGTTGATTTTCTCCTGATTCACGAAAAATAAGAAAAAACTTGTCTTCCATACATGTAAAAATCTCCTCGTAGATTTTTGTTTTTCGGTGAATCTTTTTTTTTCTTGTAAATTCACCTTTAGGCGTTGTAAAAAGCCTGATAGAGGCTTATGCACCAATTTTTTGTTTGTTTTGTTCAATTTTTTTCTTTTTACTTTTTCGGTTACGTCTACAGACCGATAAGGTCCGAAAGTATATAAAAATAGTGGTCCAGGTTTGTAAACAATTTAAATAGCAAGTTTTAGAAGTGATAATGTTATAAAGTAATTATATAAACAAAAAATAAGACAAAGCAATAATAAATGAAAAAAATTATATATATTAAAAATATATGTAAATCTATCTTTATAAGACTTTTGTTTTTCCAAACCAGAATCTCCATTTTCAGATTTGACCAGTGGAGACTTGAGTATGAGTGGAGACTCAACTGGAAAGTGGAGACTCGACATTATGTTTTTGCTTCAGTTCCCTGTTGACCGTGGCGCAAATTTTCTTTAGTGTGATGAAGCCATGAAAATTTTAAGTCAAAGGGGGAATGAGAAATTGCTAGGGTGAAGGAAATAGAAGAAGACAGGAAAACGAATGTATAATTTATTGACTTATCAGTTTCAAACTGATTATAAGAAGCCAGTCTTATAATAAAATTTCACTAGATTATAAGGAAAAAATGTTCACATTTTTGTTTGATTTAGATATTTATGGGCAAAAAATTAAAACATGTGCACCACTTCCCAAGTTCTTGCCCACAATGGAGGGTGTCATGGGCCCTACCTCATAGTATTCAGAGACGGTTGAGTATGAGTGAAGACTCAAGTATGAGTGGAGACTCAACTCCATAATGTTTTTCTCCCTGTGGACCAATTGACATGAAATTTGGCACAAATTTTCTTCAGTAGATGAGAAAAAACCATGAAAATTTCAAGTCTATCAGTCAACTTTTTTTTTATAGGTTATACTCATACTTAAATTTCGTCTCTGAATACCAGATGCCATGGCAATAAGACGAAAGCTCCCTTTCTGACCCCAAATTTTTCCCAATGATAGGTTTTCACAACCTAAAGGGTTATAATTAAGCTATTTTTGACCAAGATATAAAATAATTTCCACAAATCAGATGATGGAAGAAAACTTAAAAGAAACTATGTAACAAACAATTGCCAAATCCAAAAATTATTTGCTAGAAGCTTATAAAAAATGACCTTTTGGGCAAAAACTTAAGAGCAGAAAATGTACATGAAGTGGCCTAGTTTTGCTTGGGGCGTTAAAAAACTGCATTTTTTTACCAGAGCAGAAAAAAATTATAAAATCATTAATTTTTTATTTCCTATTTTGCTAAAAAAAATTGTAACGATTAAGTGCCCCGAGGGAGCACAAATCCAGAAGACTGGACGAGTCTTAAGATTAATTTTGAAGCGAAGATTTAACAAATATAAATTGATAGATCGTAGTCAACTAATAAGACGCTTGATTTTTAAAAAACAATGATTTAAAATAGTCCTTGACAGGTTTTAATTAAAAAAAAAAAAGTTGAAGTACTTAGGTCTTAATTGCTGATATATGGCTGGTCAAAGTATTCGACAAAGTTCTGTTTAAATTTCGCCAATTACCCTGACCGACCGTAATCGGCAATTTTAGAGTTCGATCTTATTGAGCTGCGTTCCAGACGCGGGGAGCGAAACGTCGTCGGGAGGTATGAAAATCCCGATCGGTTTTTTTCGTTTTTCTCTTTATGGAGTTTCAACATTTCCGTCCTGAGTTTGTCAAGGATGGCGTAGTTGGGAGAGTTGAGAGACGCTTTTGATTGGAGCATTGTGATCTCTTGTTCTTCTTGTTTTTTCTCTTTGACGTTTCTGGTCGACCGGTTGCCATAGAGACGGAGGAGCGAACCCCACGATGTGATGTGCGGGTGAAGAACTTGAAGTATCGCCTGCGACGCTCTTTGTTTCCCTTCTTTCTTATTCTTGCACACAACACGAGCACTGTGCGACCCGACCGTCATAATAAACTCATTCGCTTGGCGATGCAAAGCGTTCATTTTATAATTGATCGGCATCTCTTTAGTATCGAAATTCCTCTGAAGACAAGTCAGCAAAATAGAATACGGCGACGGCTCCGTGGTTTTGGCACAGAATTCAGCAACACGGGGATCCTCTATCTTGATCTCGTCGAAAATTGACAAACTTTCGTCTTCTTCTGAATATCCAGTTTTGGTCCCTTTTTTATCGTTTCTTATCTTGTCTCTCATTTCTGGAATCAAGATCTCAAGGGAAGCTCGCGCTGCGGCTAATTTGGCTTGTTTTTTACTAGTACCTGTCCCGTAGCCATATCTCATGCTGTTTATTATGACTGTAGCTGAATATGGGGTGGCAGGATTTTCCAATGCTTTGAATTCATAGGTCGGTTGCTTTTTTAAGGCATGCTGGACATATTCGTGAAGGATGCAGATGTAGCTTTTGCCATTTGGGTTCATGATCCATTCGCCTCTAGGCTTGGCATCGGGCCCATCTTCGGGATTTTGGATTGGAAATTTGATCAGTTTTGTGTCTTCAGGGAAAGTCGGACGTTGTTGTTTTTCGATTCTTTTCGCTTTCACGAATTTCCTTCGGTCGGACCAAGAATGGAATTTTAAGCGGGAAGTCGTTTTAAACCGAAATAACGCTTTGCAGTATTGCTGGATGGCAAAAGGGCCTAAAGATTGTGATGCTTTGTTTTCTTCGGCTGTTTCTATTTTGGCAGTTCTTAAACCATTGATGTCGGTTTCGTTTTCAGTCTCCGCTTTGGCAGCTTCTTCTTCTAAAGCTTTTTTGTACTGTAAGCATGGTATGGCGCTTAAGGGTACTGCATGTTTTCTAGCACGTGCAGGGCCAAGGTAATAAGGGCGGCCAAACGTGCAGACCCTGCTTGGCTTATGAAGGTAAAGAGGCATCCCAGAATTGTGAGTAACTTGAACCCAATTTTCAGGCAAAAGGTCAAAGTGGTTGTGTCCGAGTTCTTCCATTGTGACTACTTTGTGTTCTTTATAAGGAACTGGAGGTTTTGCTGCATCGCCGTTTACTTTGGCATCGACGTTTTTCGATGAATCTTTTTCGAGACCTTCTTCAAGCATCGCTTCGATTTCGTTATCGCTGATGTCACTGTCGGAGCTGTTCTGGGTGTCGTTTTTTTCAACATCGGAGTAGACATATTCGTCTAAAACGTGAAAAACGCGAAGGTTGTCATCTGGAAGCGCTTCAACGTCCATAGCAGGCTCGTCTTCTCCCTGATTTTCATTGGCTGCTTCCGCTTCACTTTCAGCTAACTCCCCTTCCTCGATGGCTTCTTCAGTCGGCTCTCCCTTGATACCTCCGTGTGTTGTTTCCTCCTTGATGACATCATTGACTTCATCCACTTCCATTTTCAACTGCTGAAACAAAAAAGAAAGATGAAAATGAAGCAAAAAATCAACAATCTAAAGTTCATGGGTAGGACTTTAATCTGATTCAGATTACTAGCCCAATGCCTAGTCAGTCCACTTGATGTTCAGGACATGAAAGCCAATGTAGCAAGCTGTTGCTGGTCAACAATTAAATACCTAGATTAGAAAGGTTAGAACCTGTGATTTTGGGAAGGTTCAAGGAGGCACTATAGCTAATACAATTCATGGTATTTATCGAAAATGAGTTTTTCTCGCGGTACTTCACAGACGCAATTTTTATCCGATCTGGTAGTGGAATCTGGAGGTGGGGTAGGCAGGGTAGAGTAAGGTGGGGGAGGTGAGGGGAGGTAGAGTAAGGTGGAGGAGGTGAGGGGAGGTAGAGTAAGGTGGGGGAGGTGAGGGAAGGTAGAGTAAGGTAGGGGAGGTAGAGTAAGGTGGGGGAGGTGAGGGGAGGTAGAGTAAGGTGGAGGAGGTGAGGGGAGGTAGAGTAAGGTGGGGGAGGTGAGGGAAGGTAGAGTAAGGTAGGGGAGGTGAGGGAAGGTAGAGTAAGGTGGGGGAGGTAGAGTAAGGTGGGGGAGTTAGAGTAAGGTGGGGGAGGTAGAGTAAGGTGGGGTACGCAGGGGAGGTATAGTAAGGTGGCAGAGGTGAAGAGAGGATGAAGGAGGGTAGGGGAGGTGATGAAAGTGTTGAGTATGAGGTAAGGGTCTAGGAGGGTGGGGGTGGTGAGCGGAGGTATAGTAAGGTGGCGGAGATGAAGCGAGGGTAGGGGAGGTGATGAAAGTGTTGGGTGTTAGAGGAGATGATGTATGTTGGGTGGTGGTGGAAGGTTTTTTAAATATTTTAACACAAAGGGCCCTTTTAAACTAGATTTTGTTCCTTTCCGACAAAAAGGGCTCTTCCTTTTAGGGCACTAGTATGGTGGACACAACAGCCCTTTTGAGCAGATACTATCCTTCAAGCTTGGATTTTTGAACCGTTTTGGACACTAGGGGCCCTTTTAACTAGATTCCTTTGAGACGAAGAGGGCCCTTCTTGTATTGATTCTTGATCTTTTTTAGACACTAGGGGTTCTTTCAACTAGATTTTGCGACCTTTAGACAAATAGGGCCTTCTATAGCACGGATTTTGGTCTTTTAAGTACAAGAAGGGCCCTTTTTTTAATCCTTTACGGAAAAAATAGGGCCCTTTTAGCTTGAGTTTTGACCTTTTAATAACCCAAAGGGCCCTTTTTACTGCATTTTTTTCTTTTACGACGAAAAGGGCCCTTTTTAGCTTGATTTTAGAAACTTTTTGGATACTAGGGGCCCTTACAACTTTTTTTCAGGACAAATGGGGCCCTTTTGAGCATGGGTTTTGGCCTTTTATGAACACGCAGGGCCTTTGTAAGTAGATTTAGTGGTAAGATCCTGGCACCGATTTCGTTCCTTTAAGACAAAAATAAACCCTTTAGGCTTATTAATCAATTTTATTTACCTAAATTTGAAGTCCACTCGCAATGGACAAACGTTTGCGCTATCCTGTGCTACGAAGGGCGGCGATCACCAGGATAAAGTATTCTCCATCTGTTTATTCTTTTCCAGGATTTTTTAAATTTCAAACAACCGGCCCTTGCCGTCGAGGAAGAGCTGCACTAGTAGATTTTAAACTGAAAGACAAAAGTCTGAAACGAGCATAACCTATACCCCGAGGGGAGGCATCTGACGCAGTGTTGTCCATCGATCGTATCGTCCCCTTTGTCAAAATCTCAATTAATTAATTAATTCCAAAGTATTTTAAGAATAAAAACACGCTAAATTATTCTAAAAACAAATTAAGAACCATCGATATCCAAAAAAAAAAATCTCACCACACTTAATTTTTAAGTTTTCAATAATTTCAATCTACTATTTTTTTTAAAATCAGAATCGATGTTGAGCCGGCACAGCTTATTTTCTTTGTTATGATTGCAGTGTGGGTGTTATCACTTATCAGTTCAACAAAAAGAAACAAAATTCATGAATTGTGATTTGTGAATATTAATAAATTTTTGCATAAAAATGAGGATAAGGAAGCCGAGAGGATTGACTCCTTTTGGTATGGCTTTGGCCACAGGAATTGGCGTCCTGTCTGGATATTATATTTATATGCCTTATTTCAAACGTGTCCAGTCAAACAAATCAAGTATGATAACATATATTTTATTTAATTATTTGAGAAATTTATTTTAAGGTACCACGAAGACTGAACTGTGATCTCCAATCTGCCGACTTCCTCACTCAAATTTGTAGCCTTTGATAGCCTGTTTTCTTTGTAGTAAAACAATTGAAATATATGTTTTTTATGTTATAAATTTTATTTTTATTCTTATCTAGCTCCAAATGGCTTCAGGAAAATAACAGCGAAATAAAAAGTTGCTCAATGTAAACATAGTATGGGGGTTTGTTATTATGAGATGATAAATGAAATGTTACGTTGAATTTGAATCTATTGAAATGTACATAAAATATATTTATTAATTAAACTAAAAGATTCTCAAGTTTTTTTTTTTTTTTTTTGTTTTTTTTTTCTTCGATTTTACGTCCGGGAGGCTAGCCTTAGCCATCGGCGGCACGGTCAGACGTGGTCGAACGTCTTATACAAATATTTGAAGTGTTTGACCAAATCGTACCTCAGTAAAGGTACTGCTCATTGCCTCAATCCCCTGAGTTGGGCGATAGGGATTCCCAAGTTCAAAATCTACCTATACCTTTAGATCAAAAATTTATTTTTTGACACCAAATTTGTTAACTTTATCACAAATTGTAGTGGAACTGTTGACTTTTAGGCCACACCAACAGGGAAACCTGTAGAATCACAACAGCCAATTTTTGACCCCCCCCCCCCCAATCATTCTTTTGGTCGAAATCCCCCAAATTTGACAAAAGCCAATTTTTATTAGGTATTTTTGACTAAAATTAGGTTTTTATAAATAATTATGCTGATCTTGAGAATTTTTTTAAAGTTTTAAAATTCAGAGAAAAATCAGGGCCAATATTTTTTTTTTTTTTTTTTTAATTGATGGCCACCATGTAATATCTTACCATTTGTAAGTTTTTATCTTTATAAAATTTTGAGTAAATAGGGTGGAACAGAAAAATAAAGTTTTTTTTTTTTTTTAATTTTATTTGGTAAACATTCTAGGTACAGTTCTTATCTTCATTTTTTCATTAAAATGCTTCATGGTTTTTTCTTTTCTTCATTGAAGTTTCTTCTGACGATTCGAAGATTCCTCTGACGATTTGAAGTTTCTTCTGACGATTCAAAGTTTCTTCTAAAAAAATATAAGTTAACAATTAGTTTTTTTAAATGTTTTATTTTTACCTTACATAATGTTGAGAATTAATTGTTAATCCCTCTTCTCAATTTTATGGTAATTATCTTGCACAAAATAACCTGAAAATTGAGTGTTAGATTAAATTTCTTTCAATAATGATTTTTCTTACTTTTTTGAGCATATCAGGAGTTTCTTCTCGTCAAAAACCAGGGCTTCTTTCCTCAGAAAAAAGCATTCTTTTTCCTTTAAATTTTCAGCTCCGAATGTTGGAAATCTGAAATTAATACGTAATTAATGTGTCTTTCAATTCATAAAACTTTACCTTGGCCGTCTCAATAAATACCTTTCAAGTAGGGCATGATCCTTGTCGATTTCAAATCAAAACAAATCTAAGAATAGCTACAAGAGCACAGCCAAGAAGTGTTGGCCAGTTAAGGCTGCACGAATGGTCTTAGAGATAACAAAAATTCTAAGATATGAAAACCTTCACTATGGTGTAGATTTACCAATGTTCCTACCTTTTTTTTTCTCATCTAAATAATTAGTAGAGGATTTCCCTGGACACGTTAATGTCTTCTGACTAATTAAAATAAAAAATACAAATACTTAGCTGGAGAAGCCAATCCATTGAAAATAGAGCTAAAAGGCTGGAGGTGACTTACCTACTTACTATATTACATACTAAGTCTGAAATATTTATTACTTACCTTAGATTTTTACCTTTTCCTCAGAATCATAAAATAAAAATTGAGACTTTTCCTTAATATAGATGATATAGATCTACATAAAAAATTTTTTAACGTACCTTGTGTATCTCATATGAGTAGCTCATAAATAATAATCGAATTTTTGCAATATTTCTGACTGAAATAGCTTTAAATCTCATTTTTCTACATCAATTTTATCAAAAATGAAATTCATAGAACCCTGAAAAAAATTTTCTTCTTTCTCTTGAAAAAAGCATTTCTGCTAAAAATTATTATTTAACATCATTCAATAATTAATAAAATTACATCAGAAATAATAAAATTTAATTATACTTACTCTATTATTTTTTCCTAAATTTTTAAAAGGCAAAATGAATATTTGAGGTCAGCAGCGGAGGGGGGAAAGGGGGTTGACTTTTCTTTGTGTGTGTGTGTGTGTGTGTGTGTGTGTATGTGTAAAAGCCCATTGAAGTAAAATTAATGGAAAAGGCTGAGATTGCTCTTTACCTGTTTCCACCGAAAAAAATTAATTTTACTCACCATCACCAGAAGTGCCAGATTCGTCCAAGTTGTCTGAAAAAAAAATTTAATTAAAATAACAGCATTGACATTGAGGCAACAACTTTGAAACAAACAATAAAGCAAATTTCAAGAAATGATTAAAATAAAATACTGACCTTTTTCGATGCCTTTAGATGATTTCTTCATGTAGCCGAAAATTCCTAAAAATCCAATGAAAATATGTGAAGGTAGGATTAAAATAATTGAGTACCTGCTTGCGATTTCCTTTCTTGAGTCTGTAATTTCTGTGCCTGTTCGTCCTTTTCATCTTGTGTTAAGACATTGTCGGTGTTGATGCCAGAATCGCTTGCTTCATTATCAGAGTCCGAGTCGTTGCCGTTTGAGGTTTCCTGATAGGAGGAAGTAGCCCCGATTTCAGAGATGTTGACGGATTCGGCGGTCTTGGGCGGGCAGAATGAATAAGGCGAAGAAGATGCGACGGTGTTCAAAGGTACGGCCATGGTTATAGGAGGCAAAGAAGGGAAAGTATAAGACGTTTCGTTTTCATCCTTTGGAGTAAACACTGACATCTCAAGACTGACGTCTTCTTTTTCTTCGTTCTGCACAACTGTGGTTGAAGTATTTTCCAGCAATAAGGTGTATGTTTCTGCGAATGAAGAAGGTGGTTCCGCATTTTCCATTGTCTTTTCCAGGGTCTGTTCCGTATATTCCGGTGTCTGTTCCACATTTTTGTCGGGGTTTTCAGATTTCTGGACGTTTGATGTGTTTGAGTGAGACAATTCGGCAAAGACTTTTCCGGGCTTTTTCCTTGTGATCGGCGGCGAGATGAAGCTTGCATCTTTCTTCCTTTTCGGTACTTTCGAGGCATCCTGTTTCTTTAGGCCAGCAAGTGCATCCATAATTTGTCCTGACAAAACCTGAGATGGTAATTGAGCGTTTCCAGACGGTCCGGCCTGACCAGCAAGCCCCATATCAGAAGAAGCATTTCCATAAGAGTTAGCCGTTGACGAGTATGAATAGTTTAGAGCTAAAATAATTTTCAAAAAAATTAGATTCTACACAATAAAAAGTCCATACATTGATCCATATTTCCATGCGTGTTGTATCCAGGTTGCTGAGGATAATTTTGATAGCCCCAATTGTTGAAGTTTTGCATGCTTGGCCCCTGAGATTGATATCCTTGGGGTCCTGAAACAAAATAGAAATTATGGTAATCGTACCTATAAGCTTTATTATTCTTACCAAAATTGCTTCCAGGTTGGGGGGGTTGGTTTGACCATGCTAAAATAAATAAAAAATTAATAATAAAATTCTTGAGGAAGAGACTAAAAAAAGGATTCTTTATTCTATTATAGTTTAACTTACAGTAATTTATAATACCGGGGGGTGGTTTTTCTTTGACTTTCTTTGGATCATGAGCTAGGCCTTCGATTTTCAAATCGCTGCCGATCTTCAAGATTCGAGAGGCAGTGCGTCCATCGACAGTCACTTCGCCCCTATACATGTACTCGATGACCGATCGAAGCTCTTCAAAAGTTATATCGTTGAATATCAACATGGGAACTTTGTCAGAACTCTTTTCAAGCAGTTTCTGAAAAAATATACACAATTTTAAGTATCTGCGATGATTAGTTTAGGCTTACCTTGAAGTAAGGACTGCACGAACTGAGCATCATTTTGTGAGCATGAATTTCACGCTCGCCAGCCATTAAAACGCAGTCGGTGAGACTATTGAGCGAATACATTCGCTCGAAGTTCTCCAAAATGACATCTCGGTGGCGATCCCACTTCACATCATACCGATCTCCGTCCATGCTTCTCGCTGTTAACAGAATAGCAATCAATATCACCTTTTTGTCATATTTTTGATTATGAAACCCCTTTTTTGGGTTGAGTACTCATACTCAACTCGATTCTCAGCTTATTGATCACTTATTTACCTACATGAAAAGTGCAAATCTTCAATCTTTCTTTAATAGTGAGAGAAAACCCTAAAAATTTCAAGTCAATTTGTCTGAAGAGTACTCAACTGGTACTCAACCGAACCAGTCATACTCAACCTCGACTCAAACTGAACCCATACTAAACTCAACTCAAACCCTGAAAATTTCGGTCTGAATAGAGCTAAGAATAAGCAATGTCCTCTTTTCGGTGTTGAGTCTCCACTGACCGCCAAATTTTATTACTCAACACCGCCCTAGAGTTACTTAAGAGTGTACTAAAGGCCTCGGTTTTAGTATTCTCCGAATATCTCCGGTTCTACTCAAAAATTTTTAACAATTTTTTTTTTTTTTAAATTTCGTTGATTTTTAAATGCCGAACTACCAATGTGCTCCAAAAAAATATTTTTCCAGATTTTTTATTTTATTTCTTGTATAAATTAAAAAAAAAAAAAAAAAAATCAAATTTGACTCCATTAGGAGTATCTTCAAAAAAATATTAGAAAAAACGAGACCAAAAAATCGAAAATCGGTTCATAAGTTCGGGAGCAAATCGGAGAATAAGATTATTCTATTTTTTTTTTTTCCTAGCGAAATATGTTTTAGGAGCACGCTAGTTGATCGCCATTTCATTGAAATAAAAAAAAAAAAAAAAAAAAAAAAAAAAAAAAAAAAAAAATTCACAGAAAAATTTTGAGAACAACCGGAGATACAGGTTCGGAGATAGCTAGAACCGGGCGCCTTTAGTTCTGGAAACTAGAATGATAGACTCCAGCAGCAGAGCAAAGTAAACTAAAATGTTCCATAAAAACAATATGGCGGACCTCGAAAAGGACGCGTGGCCGCTCTAACCCAAAAAGAAGCTCCTCACAATTCACAAGAATCACTACGATTATTTCAATTATAATAACATATTAACATTAATATTTTAATGGCAAGTATGTAGGTATACATACAACTTAAATAATTTTCAAAAATTAAAAAAAAAAAAAAAAAAAAAAAAAAAAAAAAAAAAAAAAAATCATAATCTAAAGATTATGAATTCTCCTTAGATTCATTTTTCAATAATAAATTAATAAAATTTTAAAACAAACTCAATATAAAATACCTAAAATAAAATAGAAAGTTGAGATGTCGGCAAAAACCAATATGGCGGAACTCGGAAAGAGAGCTAACCAAAGAAACCAAAAGGACGCTTCCAGGTTCTAACATGACGCGTTTCACTAGTTTCTTAATTCATACACTTTTAATTTAAAAAAAATTAATAAGTTAAATAATAATTAATTTTAAGATAAATAGGAATATTTAAAACAAAAAATTAACTGAGAAAATCTAAGCGTCCCTTCAGATTTTAGCGTCACCTTGTCCATCCTACAATCCAATAAAATTCGAAAAAAAAAATTGAAAATTCAACAAAAAAGTTATACAAGATAAATTGTAATCGAAGAGTAGGAGATTCCATGAAAATAATTAAAAATTTGCCCACTTACTTTGAATTTCGGAGATCTGGGAGAGCGGAGATGTTGCTGGGTCAAAGATGGGATCCGAAATGAAGAAGAAATTTGCGAAGATTCGAGGAATCGCGACTTGGATGTCTGATTGGTCGAGATTTCCAAGAATCTTGGAGAAGAAAAGAAGAACAAAATTGATGTTACTGAACTCAAAACTCTTCGGAATCGCCCAAAATATGTAGGAAACCTAATTCTTTTTCGATTTCTCATTTAAATTATGATTTAATTGACTTAAAAGTAGATTTTTAATTAATTTCTTCAGTTCTAGGTGATAAGAACCAATAGGAGCTCGCGATGTCCTGATTCCTGTTGGCTGTCGGCGGCCGTGCACTCATGGTGGGGGAAACGATCCTACGGTAAAAAAGAGCGTTTTTAGTTTTAAAAATGGATAAAAAACTTGATAAAATTTTAGAAATCGAATTTTATACGTTTTTAATTCAATTTTACAATTTTTAAGGGTTTAATTTTTGAAAAAGATTAAGAAATTTTAAGTTGAAGAGACATGAATTTGACTGATACGAGGAGTCCTCACCCCGTGCCCCCACCGCTGTCCGCTGCCGCTGGTCACTGGATGCTGGAATCGCCTCGCCTGGAAATGGCCAATTTTTCAAATTTATATTTTATAGCCCAGGAAAAATATAGGAATAAAATCATGTACTTTTTCAGGAATATGTCGGGGAAGGTCCTCTGATGAAAGTATGATAAGTGAAAACAAAATCACCTTTACGGAAGGGAGGAGGGGCACAGCCCCTTTTTTGATGTTTTTTGCGATTTACTCGAAAACTACCCATCCTAGCGAAAACTTGACTTTATTCAAAATTAAAGCTCATAAAATGTTCTACAAAAAAGATTTCGATGTTTTTTTTTTTTTTTTTTTTTTTTTGCTAGGATCTACATAGGTATACAAAGGGACGAATGCCCCACGTAACGTGTGGGAGCTGATTTTTTAAAATTTACTTAATTTTTTACGAGGATCTCAGCACTTTCAATATTTAGTTTGCACTTAACTTTTGCGGGGGGAAACCAAAAGGCTCTTTCTTGCTCGATTTTTGATCCTTTTTGGACACCAGAGGTTTCGTTCCTTTGCGACAAAATGACCTCTTTTTACTTGATTTTGGATCTTTTTTGAACTCAAGGGACTTTTTAACTTTCTCGAATTTAATATTCCCGTGGGGGGGGGGGGGGGGGGTATGAATTTTCCGGGCCGGTAAATTATACCAATCAAAGTCACCTAAGTTCATAACTCGTTCGTTAAATTCATAAAAGCCCCTCAGGGATCACCAATATTGCTGTTCGAGCTCGAAATAGATTCTCTACTTAATGAATTACACCTACTTAATTTTAAAAATTCTATTAATAGTGTTAATACGTATTAAGTAATTTTCAAAATGCCATGTTCGTGTCCGTAGAAATCGATCAATTAAAAAAGAAACTCTATAATAGACATAAAAAAAGTACTTCGCCATTTATCCACGCCCTTGAACATCGGATGTGATTATTCAAGTTTTTTTTCTAATTTGAGCCATCGCACAGGCATTATGCAGAAAAGGGTTCAGGTGCATCCACTGTTATGCAAGAGTCGCAAGGTCGTGCGACCGGAAAAAAAAGGCTAAAATCCCGCTAATCGCCTCCTATTGTTTCCTTCCGAAGAGTCCTCAGAAAAAATTGAAGAACAATATTATTTTTAAGCCGTAATTAACTCCAGAACCTTGGATATCAATCATTAAAAAAAAAATCTTTTTGTGTTTTTTAAACTAAAAAGACATGTTTACAGAAGAACTTTCTCTCGTTTTAATCTGTTTAGGACTGTAGAAAAGAGGAATGAATAATAAATTTTGGACGAAATGTTTTCGGTTTAATGAGCGGAGAAATTTTTTTCAACAAAAAAGTACCATACACGCACATAGAAACTCCTAATTTATTAAAATCTTCAGAAACAAGGATAGCGTTTCATTATGCTTTTGTTCTCTTCCGCGTTTGAAGGAAGAGAGAGAAGAAAGACCACGCGTAAACGAGAACACGTAGTCGTCCTTAAGCACGTATGATTTTTTTTACTTTTTATTGCCCTAAGTTTCTCCAGACAGCTCAATAGTTTCGGATGTCTGGTGGCCCATTAGGCAATAGGCCAAAACGGGCGATCTATCTTCATACTTCTTTGGTGGCCATGCATGAACCAGAGATCCCTTGGAGGCAATCCTATGCTCATTTCGCTGTTGATTTGTGGAGCACATTAGCTTGTGAATTTTGTCCAACTAAGTCCATGACCAGTCCTACCTGTGAGAGAAAAGACTAGGTCCAAATCAAAATACAGGCTTCGTTGCCGAGCGGATTTAGGCATGCGACCCATGCCTCAGGACGCTCAAGGTCACGGAGTCAGGCCACCGGGCTTAGAGATATGTATAGCGAAAGCTCCCGTAGCCCCCCCCCCCCCTGAAGACACTTAAGTCTATTTAATATTATAGACTTTGTAATTATTATTAATTTATTATCAATCGAATTAAGTACACTTAGTCTCAACTTCGCACAATTCTATATTTACACGAATCATTCAATTTCACCACTTCAATAGTATGATTTAATCGAATTTATAAAGAGAATATAAAACTTCCATTAGTAAAGATAGGGCATTAAGTGCTTCAGGGAGTTTTACCGCAGATTCTAATTAGAACGAACACGGATGTTCGCTACCTTTTAACACAAAAGCGATTATGCAATTTAAAGCAGTGAAATTTTATTAGTTTCTCAGCAATATAAAGTAAAATTATTTTATTTTATTTATTTCGAACGTAATGGATTTTTTTAATAATAGAAAATGATGCTCAGTGATGGTATAAAAGTGGAATTCAGGGTGGCAGAGCGTGAAAAATGACATCAAGTTCGAAAAGTGAGGAAGGGCTTTGAATATTAAAAATGCGAGATTGAGTCACAATACTAACTAGACTTTAATCTTTTTGTTGATACGACAAGGTCGGGACGAAAAACTCCCACTCTTTTTTAAAAAAACGCACGCGACTCACTCGCCCATCAAATACAACAAAACACTCTCACTCTCAGTCGTAAGGAAGACGATGCGACTGCAACGATGATTTTCATACTCGCCCTTTTATTCGGGATCGTCAATGGTGAGTTCGAATTCTTTAATTTTTCCAAGTCGACTTCTATAGAAAAATTATCTTTAGTTTGAAATTTTCTGTTTATAATCGATTTGTTCCACTTCCTGAAGAATTCCACACTTGGCACGTATTTTTAATTTCGCACCTGTTGGTTCGCAAATAGGAGGTTTTGAATTTAGGATAACCAAAGTGTTGAAAATGAAGTCCTAACCAACTTCCCAAACAAGATAAAAAGGATCCCAACCTGTATAAATGGGTCCAAACCACTTGAAGGTCCAAAAGCGGAAAATTAGGGATAGGTCGAACTTAGAACGGCTTCTAATGAAAGTTTTTGGTCCTCCGGGCCGGAATCGTCAGGCTCTTAAACTATCATGAAATTTAATATTTCATTCATGTATGTGGGCTACTTTGGATAATGACCTGCAAGCGAAACAAATAAATAAACTCATGTTTTTCTGAGCCAAATATTCAGGTTTTGTCGATATGTACTTTGAAAAAAGTGGATCAGAAATTTCATGCGAAATTAATGAGGTTTTATTTTTATACAGCGTTTTTAATTATACTGATGTAAAATTAATGCTCCTTAAATACTTATAAGGTACCTACTTATGTACGGTTTAACATGAACTTTTTTCCTCATTTGAAAATGCTTTTAAAATGTTGTACTACAGTATTCCCCATGTTTCACCCCCCTGGGGTCTGAGGAATCAAATACAGGAAAGCATCATAAGGACGTGTATTTTTGTTTAAAAATCCGTAGTGTTAAAAGCTTATAAAAGGTCTAACCGCAAATTATGATTTACATAAAGTGTTGGCGAATTCAATTGATCGAAGATGCCTGAAAACCGTTACGTGAATGCTTATAACTTGTAAGTTATAACTAGCGTCCCTCCCGCCAAACTAAGAATTTCCTTAGCGATAGATGGTTCCTTTATTCAGGGTGTTTAAGCAAGAGTGGGCCTGCAGTTTTTCCGCTGGAGTTTTGATCAGATGGAAAAGTTTCGAAAATGAATCCCCCTGAAATGAATGATTTTGTACTTCTTGGTTTTGATGTACAGGGTTGGGTACTCCAGGAAGACATGTCCTAATTGTCCACTCTAAAAGACATGCCCTCTTAAATAAATAAAAATTAAAAAAAAAAAAAAAAAAAAACCACTCATTGTTTTGAAAATGCAGAACTTATCTGCATTTTTTCTCCTACCGTGCTACTTGACCGACATATCCCCACAAGCTTTGTCTTCACCTAGTCAAGTAGCCAAGTATGTAGTCAAGTCAAGAAGAAACCCCCCACCACCCCTTTTTTTGTCACATTTAGTAGTATTTACCTTTGGTATGCAATATTTCGTACATTTTCTAAATTGTTATTATTAGCAAAAAAACTTAGGTAACGACAAAAGTGAAAACAAAAAACTTAAAATAAAAAAACTAGGCCGTACCCGCACTATATTGGCATATTCGACCTAGAGCTGTTATACAATTAGTCAACTTATCAACAAATAAATTCAAAAACGAGGAAACCCTTATACATAACGCAAAAATATAATAAAAAAAGCAATTTTTCATAAGCCTCTTGTTTTTAAAAAAATTGGTGCCTTATTGGGATTTAAAAAAAAAAATCTCCCTTCGAATTGAAGAATTGAATTAAAGTCTCCAGTAAAATCTGTAAAATCATCCAAGGCTTCAAGGTGAAATAAACCCAGATAATTGGAGGATAATTGATAGATCGAAGTTTTAAACAAATAAAAAGATTTAAAAGATACGTGGGTGTGAAGTCCTAAGGAATGGAAATTAATGGATCACTACTAGGAACAGTACCGAAAATATCTTAAGGTCGACTTTGTACGTAATTTACATCTCATGACTCATTGTTTTACGCAAGAGAAGCCTATTGTGTACGTTTTTTTACCTTTTAAAAAATAAGAGCGTTGAATTAATTTCAGGTCAGTGTCAGAACGATACGGAATTGACTTTTTCGAAAATTGCGGGCTTCAAACCACGGATACCTTATCAATTGCCATTAATTTACGCTTCGACTTACGGCTCCGCTGTTACTTCTGAATGCTACAACAGGTAATTGAAGATAATTTGGATTTCTTTAAACAAATTGGTTTTTTTAGATGCCGTGATTCTTCAATATGTTTCGGATTTATTTTAGTTTATGCTACTGCTTCGTGCTATCGGATAAGCTACAGCGACAACAGCACCAAATTTGGTTTGGTGGCAGACGAAGGAGTTTCATTTTTTTCAAAAATTTGCCTTCCATGTAAGTCGATGTGGAATTTAAAAAAATCGAAGTTTCGAAATAAGGATAAAAACAATCAATATCTTTTGCATAAATTTTGAAATAAGCCCCTAAGTAAAGGCCACGAATTAAAAGAAACGAATAAACGATAAAAATCTGCATTATTATCTTTGAATAATTATTTCGAAATTATTAAACTGTTATGTCAGTAGGGTTAATTTGAAAAATTCCCAAGGACGAAAAGACCCTAACGACTTATGCCCATTCACGTTTGAGATTGTGTCAAAAGTTTGAATAATTTTTCATCTTTTGTCATTTTTGGTATGTTTCGTTTTCTTCTTTGGCTTGCACTAAATGGGTTAACCTCGTGGGCGATTATCGGCGAAAACAAGGTCGAAATTTGTTCAATATAAACAATTTTGTAAAACAAAGTAGTTTGGAGTCGTTTTTCATCTTTTTATGGTTGCAGGGCTGTTAACTAGGTGATAAAAGCAATCTTGGAAAATACGTCGATTCAATTTTTTTTATGACCTCGTGACTATGTCGGAATGCCTTCTGAAAGTTCAAAACTAAAAAAAAAAAGTTGAAAAAAAGTCTTTTAATTAAATTATGATTTACTTGACATTTTGACGATTGAAAATAAGCCGCGAAAGGTCTTCAAGGACGCTTTTTTTTCTCCGTTTCCCATAAATTATGATCAATCTGCGAGCATAAATTCGAGATAAGAATCGTAAACAAATAAACGAGGCAATTATAACAGTTTTGCTAAAAAGCATTTTTTTTAGAAAGGTGCTATTATCGCACCTGAGAAATTGGAAGATACTTGAAGGACATTTTTTGTGTTAAATTTAAAATTCACGGAAAATTTTGATTTTTAAAGGACGCCTTCGACAAAAAGTCGTGTGATCGATGTCAAGGCGACCATTGTCACGCATAAGCTTCAAATAAGCTTTCATATTTAAAAGAGGGCTTTCATTTTCTTATTTTTAATTTAATAATAAAACGGAATCGCATTTTGAATATAAAGCGTAACCTCTTGAGCAATTGTCGTTGTGCTACGTGCCCGACTTTTTTAATAAGCGGCTTTGGAAGCTTTCAGTCTAAAATGGAAATAAGGAAAAAACTAGGAACAATTCGTAAGTGATGGCGTTTTCAAGAAACCAACGTTTTATTTGAAGGGGGGGCAAGACGGAGGCTTTGTTCATATTGCCATAGCAACGGGAGGGAAGCCCAGTGCATAAATCGCCCCTATCTCTGTAAAGACGTTGATGGAATTTTTTTTCAGTGTCTGACGGCTGCTCAAATTTGGCATGGAGTACTGAAACAACAGTAGGATACGAGTTTATGGGACCATACCATACAATACTTGCCAACATCGAGGATAGGTAAATTTAAAAATAAATTTGAGAATGGTGAGCCTTAAAGTTTTACAAAAGTGGGATATCTCCATTGTGTGATTTTGGGAAGAGGTCAAGGAAAGATCAAGGGGTCAAAATGACCCTTTACTTCGTCACCAAATTTACTTATTTATACCAATTACATGAGAGTGTGGGGGTCGGGTGGTGGTGGATATGATGGTGTAGGGACGAGGAAGGGTAGGTGATGGATACAGTGAGGAGAGGTGGTTGGGGAAGTAGAGAGGGCGCATATGATGTTCGTGGAGAGGCCTATGGAGCTCCAAATCGTTGTGAAAATTCTTGTTACAGGATTCTTTTTCCATACCACATATTCATAGTTCACACCCACTGAATATTACGCTCACTTGAACATTGGGAATCGCATGAATCCTGTCATGCTAAAAACTCAAGAGGCAAGAAGCAATCGATTGAGATGGATTAAAAGCATTTCTGCGTTTCCCTCCCTCCATTGAGCATCCACTCGAAAAGTAGACCTCTTCAACTCCGCTCGTTCATGGTCTATCTGCAGACCAACGCAAAATACTTGAAGAACCCCTTTTAACGAGACTTGAATTTCATGCCCTTACAAGTATTTTGCAATTTAAATTCTAGAAGAATATTAATAAATTATTTTATGGAGCTAAATGCGAGTAGTGGTTAATTAATTACATACTATTCAATAAAACTGGTTTAATTTACTTTTTTTTTTAATCGACAGGTGGACATGTATAAAGGAATGTATGGTCCAGGCGTATCGCGGTGAACCTTGTATATCGGCTAATTATTATCCTTCGACTCAAACTTGTACATTGTCTTCCCATAACCGCTGGCTGAATCCGGACATGTTCGTGCCGAGTACAAACATGGGGACTGAGTACATCGATAATAATTGCCTTCGAGGTAATTCTTTAATTAAGCACGTAATGTATAAAATTAAGGGATTTTCAGAATTGGATGAAAGGGTCTGTTGGCAGCTACCAAATTACAATGTGACTTCTTTACGTGCGGATCTTCAATTAGATGGAGTGTATGCTGAAGAAGTAATTTTTTAAAAATTTCGTTACTTTTTGTCTGAAATTTGTTTGTAGTGCAGGACGAGATGTGAAAATGAAGACAAATTTCGATGTAGGGCGTTTTCGTTTCTTGAGAAAACCGTCCCTGCTTGTATACTGCATTCTGATACTGCGATCTTAAACCCTGGACCTGTCCTTTATCCCGATTTGACGCCTACGAATGGTGGATTTTATGTCGAAATGATCAGCTGCGTAAACTTGACCGTGAACTGTAACAAGGACGCTATGACTGTGACACTCGGCTCGAAGAATTTCCAGGGCATCCTTTCCGTCCGAGGACGCTCGGCAACTTGTTCGAGCCGTGGGACTGGTTCCGACACGACCAAACTTGTCATCCCTCTGCCAAAAGGGGAAGAAAACAAATGCGACGTCAACGTCGCCTATTCCGTCGGAGAAGTGAACAGGTATTAAAATTAAAAACACCACTTAAAAATCTCAAAATAATTCACATTTCAGAACATTGGCGTCCACAGTAGTTATAGTTCAATATCACGAGCTAATACAAAGATCCGGCGACAGAATAGTAAAAGTGAGCTGTCTGACCACTGATTCTGAGCCCGAGGATAGAAATTTGACTTTATCTTCTGGCTACGCAATACAAGAACCTGGGTAAAAACCATCTTAGACTATTCTACCATCTCATTTGAGTTAAAATATTCCTAGACCGACTAGCCTAGAGAAAGAGCGTTGGTGCCGTTATAGGTGTACTAATTTGGGCCTAACGTTCCCCATCTGTCATACTGTCTATCAAAAGGTATTACTTTATACCGAGACAGCCAAGTTTAAACATTCTGGCCGAGGCTTTAAACCTCTCAGACAACACAACACAGTAACCCTAATGCAAGGGATTGGTGCAAAAAGGAGGGAAACGTAAAAGCGGATAAACTCACTAAAGCCTATAAGCAAGGTTCTTATATTCCTTTTAAAGACCCTTCCGGGGCCTTCTTGCTGAAATGTAAATAAACAAATTGATAAAATCCATGGTCCAAAAAGAGTGAAGAAAAAGACTCACTCCTTGTATGAGTTTTATAGGCAACAAGCAATACACCAAAGGAAAAACATTTTTTCATCTATTCTTTTTGAAGGCTTGGTATTTTATTTAAAGCAGATATTTTCCAGAGTGCAAAGCGAAATCAGCGGCTCAAGCGGTTTGGACTCGACCTCACCTAAAGCAAGAATGTCTCTTATCGACGGAAGGACTGGAAGACCTGTTCAAGACGTTCGACTTGGAGATCCTCTAATATTAAGAATCGAACTACAAAGCCCATACAGTTAACATCAATCATATTTTTGAACCATAAAACTAATTAAACTTTGCAGATGTATCGAACGTCCACGTTGGCCATTTAGTGGCGAGTTCTGGCGATAAATTAGAATCGCTTTTGCTTCTAGACTGGAACGGATGTCCACCCGATCCAACCATATTTCCCGTCCTTAAAAAAACGTCATCCAACACGTTGGAAGCACCGTTTAAATCTTTCAGATTTCAATCATCCCAACTCTTAAGTTTTGCTGTCATGCTAACTTTTTGCAAAGATTACTGCCCACCTGTGAGTTCAATTATTTAATTAGGAAACCCATTAGTGAGAATTAAATATTCAAAATAAAGAGGATTTTAACCTTTTTTTAAAATCAATTTTATTTAAATATTTCAGGTCGATTGTGGAAATGGTGTCTACTCGTATGGAAGGAGGAAAAGATCGATTGTTGAGTTTTCGGAGTCTCCTATAGAGCTTACAATAATGCTTCATGTTAAAGACGTAGACAATACATCAAGTCCTATACTCCAAGCTTCTTCCTTTGGTAATTCTAAATATTTATTACATTCATAAATCGTTTGTAGAATGGAACGGGAGAAACCAAGATGGAGAGATCTGCACTAGCTTCGTCACAGCTGCCATTATAGCGCTATTTTGGGTTCTTCTTCAATGCAGCCTTTTGGCTGTTTGCTGCTGCGTTTTACAAAAAAGGAAAGAAGAGCATGCCGATACGATATCGCTCAGCCGCGATTTCCAACCTCAAAGGCATGTCACGTTTATCGACGAAGTCGAGTAAGTAATGAACTTCAAAATGAATTGATTTTAATTTATTTTTAGCTCTGCCCGAAGTCTTCGACTGTCAACACCCATGAAGACGTGACAAATGAAATTTTTTTTGCCCTTACTGCCCATCGTTACCATTATTTAATATGTAAATAGTTAAAATAAACGTTTTATAGGTCTCGATTATTTTTTAAAATTTCTTTGTTTGCCAAATAAACAAGACGTGTCGAAGCATGATGGACAGCGATTGTTTTAATGCAATGGGATGGAGGGGATCGATCTGCTTGGATGGTTTATTCATCGGGGATTAACTTAAGGAGATCCCTGATTGATTGTATTCTGTCTACGACCCATGAATAAGAAATTGGTTTTGAGAGAGTGGCGGGTTCTCAGTGGTCTACGCCGTACAGTGACCACTCCACTCGCGGATGCTTTAGGACGGAGAGAACCGGTTAGCAAGTGTCGACGGGAAGATGGACGGATATGGCTTGATGTTGACATTAGCTCGGGCCTCCCGTTTATTTTGGTCGCCAGTGAGGGCATAGGGATGAAGATGAAGCTTGGTTTTCTTTAGACGACATGAGCGTCTATGCCAACTCAGGGACCTTTTTTTCCTAATTTTTTGGTCTCTCCAGTCTCCACAAGTGTGGACTGTGAATCTGGCTAAAAAGGGCTCTTCTTGTGGAAAAGATGCAAAATCTTCGCAAAAAAGGGTATTTTCTTGTCAAATAAAGGTTCCAAATTAGGCCAAAAAGGGTATTTTCTGGCCAAATGGGGCCAAAATCTGGTTGAAAAGTACCTTACCTCATCAAAAAGGGTCAAAACCAGGCTGACAAGGGGTCTTTTATTGTCAAAAAGGTTCAAAATCTAGCTTAATAGGGTATTTTCTTATCGCAAAAGGTACAAATTAGGCTAAAAAGGGTTTTTACTGATCAAAAAGGGGTCAAAATCAGGCTGAAAAGAGTCTTTTCGCGTCAATAACTAAAAAGGGTCAAAATTAGGCTGAAAAGTGTAATTTCTTGTCACAGATGGTTCAAAATTAGGGTCTTTCCTCATTAAGAAGGGTTAAAAGGGTTCAAAATATGGCTTTATTATCCCTTAAGGGTTGTTCTCCCAGAACTGCGTAAAAGGCCTGTTCGTATAAGGTCAATGAGTGCAGCGTGTTGCGTAAATCTTTGAAAACGCGTAAAATCACGCATAATGCGTACCCTAATCAAGTAATCAGTTATCACCGATGAACACTCCAATGTGTTCAGAACTCAGAAGATCCTGAAAGAATTTCCTTATGTTGGCAAGCCTGTTCCGTTTAATTTGCAGTTGTGGAGGAGAAAAATCTAAATTCTTCTCTGGAGTTGATAGGGTCCCTCCCCAGAATATCTCGAATTCCAAGGGCCACCACTTAGCCGGATTCGCGAAAGGGGCCCCCAGACTCAAGACGACGCATAAATGCGGAGGACGGGTCATGAATGGAATTCGGAAACCGGTGAGGGACGAAGGGGACCTTAACCATTTCATTGGAACTACGACGTCGTGAGCGGTGGGGTGAACGGAGAACGTAGTGCGGGCCACCCGACTCGAGTAGTGGGGATAAAGAACGCAACGGGTAGAATCCCGTCTCAGTGAACAACACGCATTCGGACCGTTTCAAGGGTGAATAACACCGCATTTCGACCTTCACGTGTTCACAACAAACCGCGTGTGGATATTTTTGTTTACCATCAAAACCCACTCGAACCTCCACCATCAAAAAAAGTTTCCGATGTCCAAAACACAACTTTCAATGTAACACTTTACTGTAAGTATTGTTTTTTATTCTATTTCCTCCCCGGAACGGAACCCACGTGTCCGGAACTTTTCATATTTCCTCAAACAATAAAACTGTCATTTTAACGTTAGACATAAAACCACGTGGCGCCAGTCTTAACAGAAATTTCCCGTGCTCGCTCACCCTTGAAAACTATTGAAAGGAATTAACAATTGTTTAATTTTGTTTTGTGAGAATGTTGTAAACAATAAGACAATTATAAGATTTAGGCCTTTTGTCCTTATCGCAGTTGATTTAGGTTTTATTTTAAGTGTGTTTTGTTCGTTGTTTTTCGTTTGGTGTGACGCCTTTATATACCTGCGGCCTCCTTGGGTAGAAAATGTGTTAACAATACAGCCACCTTTTCTCCACTTTCATTTTTATCGTGACTTCATTTTGTGCCTCTAAATAGCATGGCAGTTCCGAACTTTAGTTATGAAGCTCTAACATGGCATGCCCAAACCGTTTGACGTCATCAATGGCAAAAATTCTTCTTTAGTAGAAATGAGGGTTGATTTTGAGAAGAAAAAATTGGTCGGAAAAATATATTTTCTCTGAAGCAGAAAGCAATAATTTCTTTTTCAGGAGCTTTACAGTAAAAAAAAAAAAAAAAAAAATTAATTTCATGTTGATGTAATATTCGCTAAACGAACCCTAAGGTGCCAACGTTATGTAAAGACCCCTACAGTTATTTATGATTTTTTTCATTTTAGGGGGTTCGGACCCCAACCCTCTACTTTTCCGTTGGATAAAAATTTCATTTAAAAAATCAACGAATTGTCTTTTTTTATAATCTCGCGTCGACTAAAAAAAACCGTACATCGTGTTTTGAAATATGACAGCATCCGGCGATACAGGCGTCTAAACTTCAATCCCACGCTCTTTGATAACAGGGATTATCATAAATGTTTTAATAGAATTTTGAACTGTTTTATTAATTTATTTAACGCACGGAACAAGGTTTATGGAGCAATTGTAACGCCTTCTTTTGGAATCTTGTTTGGATTATGGATTAGATTTTAATTGAGGTTTATTGACTCAGCGAAACCTATAATTTAATCATTGAAACATATTTCAATACGTCGGGTTGAAAAGTTTGTTGAAAATTCTTATGTCCTAAATTATCATAAAATAACTTTTCAAAGGACATCTCGTTATCTCTGAGTATTGCCGGAAGTAATCGTGAAGGGGTACCGGAAGATCTTTTGGTGTATTTCTTCCCTCAAAGATGTTCGTTTTAAGCTTTTTGACTTCCCTCATTTTCGGTTGACATCAAAGGCCTCGGTAATTTTATTTTTCGCTTCAATAATGAGAAGAGTGTACGCTCAATTCTAAAAATGAGGACGAAAGTCTAGCCAAAATAGACAGTTTGCCGCCACTTAATTAAAAACTAAATACGTATCAGACTTCCCCCCTTGATTAATGGCGTCTTGAGCTGCAGGAAAACAACTTCGATAATTTTCGTGTTTTTTTAAGTTCTAAATGGTTCATTGAACTCTCGAAAATCCCCTCAAGGCGACGTCCGCGTCTTCGTTCAAGTTTCTTTGAAATTTCTTGCAAAAATAAGTTTTAAAAGGTTTCCTTCGGTGAAGAAGCCACATTTTTCATTTTAAAAAGATATCTATCATACCGCATACGGGACTATTTTCTTCCTCTTACCTGTACTATAAATATGTAATAAATTCTTAAAAAGTAGGCATGTATATAAATTACATATTTACATTTAAAAAAATGTCAATCGATTTTGGACAAATTAAACCAATTTGATTGCATTATGCTGGCAACGCTTGTCTGGAGGGGCGTGGCACCTCTTTTGAGGTCAAAATGTGAATTTTTGTAAATGGCCACTAAATGCTGTTTTGGGCCAGAATTGAAAAAAATCGGGGAGTCAAGTGTTCCAATTCGACCAAAGGTAACAATTGACAAAAATTTCATTACCTTAATGAAGGGCCAGGGGAAAAAAGATGAAAGTGACCAAGAAAAATGAAAAACAAAGTTTGATTTCTATTAATCCTATTATTAATCCTTCTATTATATTAGTTACATACTTACTAATATCCTATTGTAATGCTTGTAACTTTCATCTATTTTCCCCCACCGAATCTTTTCATGCACATTTCGGACAATTCTCATCTTGTTTCCGCCCTTGTTGCTCTACCAGATAATAGGACTCCTTTATAGCCCCTAGATAGCATTAATATCTCAAAATCGACGAAAAAGTGACTTTCATCTTTTTTTCCTCTGGCCCTTCAAATGTTAGGGTTTTCCTCCTAACCCAAATTAGACACGACATTGTTTTATGGCAGGTTTGATTTTGAAACGATAAAAATTTCAGGGCACGTATGTAGAAAATTGAATTTAAAACTGGAACAAATTCTGACATATCGTGGAAACACCTATAAGTTTGTTGAAAAACCAATTTGTCGACGCCTATTGTTACAGATGGAAAAGTTATAAAACAAAATGTTTTCGTTTGGTTTTGTGTTATTTCAAATTACATTCGTGTTTGGGGATTATGGTAAAATCATAGGTGGAGAGCCGGCACGAGAAAAGGAATTCCCGTTTGTCGTGAGCATCCAGGAGAAGGAATCGAGGCTCCATCTTTGCGGAGGCGTTATTTTGGATGCTTCGCACGCGTTGACTGCCTGCCATTGCTGCGGTGAATTTAAAGGGGTGAAGTTCGAATATTTCGAAGCGGAATTTCTCGCTGTAATGACGGGAAGTATTAACCGTCTTGGGGGGCATCTAAATCAAGTCGGAAGGATAATCCGACATGAAAAATGTTCAGAAATGATGTTCGGCTGGACATACGATTATGGCCTTTATACGTTTAAGAAGCGATTGATATTCACCCCTTTTGTCCAACCGTTGCCTTTGAAGACTAAAGACGTTAAGAAATTACGTCAAATAATTTTGTATGAGGAAAAATTCAATTGTTGGTCTGTAGGATGGGGGCATCAGACGATGGTGGCTCCTGGGGAGTATACAAACGCGTCTTTTGTGTTGAAAAAAATAAACGTTTTGTACGTCCCTTGGGATGTGTGCGAGTCGAGCCTTTGCTCTCCGCCGAAATACAGGTGCGTCAACGACCTAAAGGAACGCAGGCAGATTTGCGTGAAAGGAATTCAAGGCGACACTTGCACAGGAGATTCGGGCGGCCCTTTGGTCTGCAACGGGACCGTCTACGCTTTGATCAGCTGGGGCCCCGCCTGCGGAGAATATCCATACCCGACCGTCTACGGCGCAATATCCGAAGCCCTTTCTTTCCCCGAGATCGAAAAAATTTTGCTCAGCCACAACTCAAAAAATTTCCCCTCATTTCTCATTTTCGCTCTAATCCTCCTAAATTGACAAAAATAGATCAAAAGGGGCATCTTTTAATATTTTGTGTCCTTGGCAATGTAAAAACAGAGTTGTTTTTCTTCATTATTGTCGATGAAAATAAACTAGGTCGATAAAAAAAGGAAACTGGGTTATTCTCGGATGACGGGAATAAACTCCTCCCTAGGGCGTGACCCTAAATCCCTTGAACCTGACACCCCTAAACACTATCCGGGAACTAAAAAACGTCTTATAAGCTCAGAACTTCTATTTATAAAGTCCAATAGAGTTCAAGTTTTTGAAAAGCCATCAGATATTTGATACCATTGAAGAAGCGTAGGTTTGTTAACTTTGTGCTTGGTACAAAATGATCACACACCAAAGTTAGCAAATAGCAATCCTTTGATATCTGAAGTGGAAGTTGGATAAACTCCATCAAAATGCTTTATGAATGAACTTGATCTTTCCTACAAGCCTCGACTGAGCATCAAAGACAGTGACCTTTCCCTAGATTGCAAATTTGTTTTCACAGGACATATTTAATTTTTTTTCGAAATAAATTTTTTAAATGATTAAATAAAATCCAAGGTCTTTGGATACCGAAGCGTTGTAATAAATTTTTGTGTCCACATATTTATCTTTGCATGTTTAAAATGCCTTATGGACTTCGCTCAAATTCCTGAGTTATAGTCTTGTTTGATATAAAAAATTTTCCTTTACTTTGTCGCACTTGTTACATTTTAATACTGAAATCGGTCCAACCGACCTTTTTAAAAGCGGTTTTGCTTTTAAAACCGGTTTCCGATGGGGAGGACATGAATTTCCGTACGGAGTGTCTTTTATGTGAATTGTACCCCTTAGACCATTATTCACTGGAATCGGTTCGACATTTTTCACCTTTCAAGGTGAAAATTTGATATAAATTTTTCTTTATGGTGGTTATGGCATCGAGATTTTTCAACCTTGTTTCACTCCATTTATAGGAGGTGTAATATCATCTCTCTACGGTCATTTGAACTAATTGATATTTGTTCCCCACATTTTGATCAGCACCGGTCGAATTCCCTTTATGCCCGAACCTGTATCTCTTTTAACAAGATGGATCGAATTACGATTGTGTTTTCGTCAATTATGGTGGCTCGGGGGACCAGCATAAATGGATTCTAGAATAAAAAAAAAATGAAACTTGTTTTTCCTACGCGTGCTTAATATGGGTTTTGCAGAAACGCGATAACGCGAACACCCCCCTCCCATCGTTGTTGTGTCTGGCGTTATTTTACGCTTCGCAAAGTGTCTGATGCAACGGAACGGCTTTTAAAGACTCTACTTATATTTTATTTTCCTCTCCACTCGTATATATTACTAGAATTATATCGAAATCTATTGGCAAAGCAAACAAATACGTTTGAGTGTATACAAAGGCTACATAGTAACCGCCGTCTAAACAGATTTAGCATAAATAAACTTGGCTTTGTTTAAAAAGTGTTTCTTTGTTCACTAATCAATGAAATGTCATTCAAACTTATTGATTTTTCAATAATTTTTTCTTGTGTGTTAAATGCATATATGTAAAACAATATGCATGTGATGATGTGTATGGAGGGAGCCCACACAGGTGTCACCAGGGGATAGAGACAATGAGCAGTACATTTAGTGAAGTACGATGTAATGTTTGAGCACCTCGAATATGCCCCTGGGGGGTGAGGCAAGGGGTCTCATATAATACAAAATGTGGGAATAAGCCTATAAATAAGCCCTGCTTTAAAGAAAAAAAATGCTGTCAGGCCATAGAGGTGTTCCGAGAGAAAAACTCGAACCCTTCTTGGCTCTACAGACCAAATACTCCTCCACCCCATCCCACCCCTCTAAACTAACAAAATCACCTCTCATCGTCAATTTTGTTACCATGCATGCTTTTAAATTTAAGCTTTCAAGGTAGATAAACCATCAATTTTTTTTCTGTAAACTAATCAGCTAATCAATCAGTCACAAGAGAGCACTTCCTGTGTACAATGGATCCATTAGCATCAGATTTTCCTGAGTTATGGAAGTCATGAATTCACCCCAATATAAAATTGCCAAGTTCTAGATTTTTCTCTTATACGTCCAAAAACCAATTGCTAAACTGCCCTCCTCGTTGAACGATTCTTAACTTCCTTCCAGGGCCGGAAACTTTTGAGGGCGGAGTCGAAAATTGGACCATTTTTCATAGTGCCCATCCAACTTTTTAACTTCTTTTTGGTTAAATTGACGTTTTTCAGGGAACTTTCCTTTTCAAAGGTTATAGAAGGTCGTTCGCGTCTTTATGTCTGCATAACTTTGAGCCGCGCTTTTCGACCTCGTGACTCACAAACTGAGATTAGATCGACTATATTTGGACCCCGCGACGTCGGAAAAATCCTCCGCGTTTTTCAATCTCACACGTTTTATTCATGAGGGGGTTCTACTTCACTTTTAAGAATTCAAGGGCGAATTATTTTTATCGTCTCAAATTTTTAGGATTTCATATTTACCCCTCCTCGATTTCCTACGAGTCACAGTCCTTGATAACGAGTTCAATCAACTTGTTTACTTTCGAACTTGTCTCGTCAAGGGTCATTTTTTTTCTCCACACTCTTTGGCATCCTTCGGGTGTGGCTGACGTACAATAATTATGTAAATTTATTTGTAAAAATGAATAAAAAAGTACTTCGCGTGAGAATGAAAATCAAAATTTAATTCAATTAAAAATTAAAATTACCCAAAAACAATGGTGAATAGCGTCATTTCTGTTAAAACTCGCTGAAAGGTTATTTTGATTGTACATGATAAATAATTTTTCATTAAAAAAAATTATAAATATTTTATTTTACATTTCGCTTGTTTTCTTTATTTTCTTCCTTATTTCTTTGTTTAATATAGTCCGCCATTTGCATACTTTGTCTAATTAATATCAAAATAAAAAAGGACCCCAAACAATAAGGATTCACTAACTTCTTTGGTTACCTCATGTACTAAATGAAGGTTATCACTTATCAGTCATCACTCATCACTAATCAGCATCTGAAACTGAAGGGTTTGGAATGAAAGAGAAATGAAGGGTTTAGATTTCAAGCCGATGTATGATGCCCTGGGGATGAAAAGTTGAAATCATGGTTCGTTCTTCCTTGTCGTGTATAATTTTTTTTACATTCTTACGTGACCGTTGAATTTTTTAATTGTCTTTGTGAAAAAAGTTGTTATTGTGCTCGTTAAACATCATCATCTACGTCATAGCATGATTCAAATCGAGGTGTTTATTTTCGAATTCATTATTTTCATTGAGAAAAGTGCTCAATAAATATTTTAAAACCTTCCCGGATCGACGGTTCCATCAAATTGAAAAATTGTTTGCAATTCCCTTTTCAATTCTCCGTCCTTAATATAAATTTTATAGCTTGATTAAATTACTCCGATCAAATTACAATTTAATCAATTCTAAATGGTCTGATTTCTACGAAAACTGTTCTATTGGTATTTCTCGACGAAATGCGTTGGTTGAGTTGTTTACTCGTATTTTGCTTCGGTCACTCCTGTTTCGCCGATATTTTTTATATTTGCGGCAAAGAAAATGAAATTGTAAGCTTAGCAAAATTTAATTTTTTGATCCAAAATTTAAAAAATTATTTTTAGTGTAATTCATTTCGATGCTGCGAAGGTTTCAGATGCGTCCGCAGTGATCCGAGCACATTCGAACGTGTCTGCAAACTGAAATGAAAGTTTTTTGTTTATCGTTATGAAATATTGGGAAAATAAAAGTAAAAAAAAGTTGGCAACAATTTAAAGAAAAAATTAAAGAACCTTGAAAGTAATAAGAAAAAGCATTCGATATTTTTTAATCTAAAAATTAAGAACCCTTCTTTGAAAAGAAGGTAAATTAAGAGGCATTATTCGTATTTTTGGATCAATAATTGAGTAGGTAGATCCCTTCTTTTTGTGAATATACACCCACCTCTATTTTCCTAATACAATTTCTTTGAGGTAAAATCACTTTCTAAGGTAATCCCTGGGATGTACTTATAAGATTTCGATGGGTATAAAAAGTGTCTACCGTTACTCCATAGGCAGGTGGGATCAAATTCAGCTTGCGTGTTCATAAATTCTTAAATTTTTTTCGCCCAACATAAGGAGAGCGGGGGGGTCAAAGGACTGTGGAATTAGGTGAAAGTTTTGTACACCTGCCTTTTTTTCCCCCATTATAATAATCCTCTTTTTTAAACTTATCAAACGACAAAGCTTGTTTTTCTTTCCGAGAGAAGAGAGAAAGAGCGAAAAATGATTTTATGCTTCAATAAAAACGTTATTACCGTCTCGCATTTTTTTTCAAAAAGTTAACTTTTCTTGGAAGATATGTTTGCTTCTCGGAAGTAGTTGGTGGTTTTCATTATTGAAATGAAGGTACGTTTTCATTAGCTTGCATAGAGTTAATGAGTAATAATGACTAATGAGGAATCGTGTGTTTATTACATCAAAGTTAACATTGGGTTTTATTGATGGGGAGGTGTTTGATGTTAGCGGTTACCCGATCAGCCTGGCCGTGCCAAAATAACGACCTTGTCATTTAAAAATAAAATAAAAAACATTTTTTAAGGTGTCAATCCTGAATGATAACGTTTTCAAAGGATTCACCCCTTTTTATGACTTCATTTTTATTGAAAAAGTTTGACTTTCCTGAAGGGAAATGTTCAAATGGAACAGTGAGATTTACAACAAAAAAGGCTGATTTTTAATTATGTAACTTTTCTCGATTTCAACCCTCACCCTCTTGCTTTTTTGCCACGCACTCGTTAAGAATTTTTTTCCCAGTGATGTTCTTAAAAACGGCTTAATAGGCACTTGACATGCGTCATCAATATTTAGACTTACATAAGTGGCTTTTGAAGTGCTTGCTTCAAAGAAAAACTGGACCTGATGAGGTTTTTAATTTATCTAAAGGTAATTCTCTTTGTCTAAGTGCTTACACTAAAATGGTGAAGGAGTGCCACACACAGCGTTACGGCACGTGTACTTATTTCATTGATTACCGTCCTAAGCCATAATTTTTCTCCTTTCTCTTTTAATTTTCCTTTTGTTTTCTAACTTCTCAGGTTTGGACGATAAGAAACCCAATCCACAATTCATTTTTCCAGGTCAAAATTAACATTTTTCTTTTTTTGTATTTATCTGTTAAGGGAAAACATTTTTTTTTAATAGAAAACAACTTTACTTGTCACTTTCAAAAAGCCTACTAGTATTGAAATTTGTATGATTGAGTAATTTATTTTTTTGTGTTTACCTCGGTGGGCCTACAGCAGTGGCGGCTCTAGGAAGATTTTCCAGGGTAGGCACAGTTTGGTGACCCCCCCCCCCCCACCACCACCAACGGGAGAGGAGATGAAAATTTTTCAGTATTGAATTTCATGCAAATATACCTTCAATACGTCCATCGAACTTATTTTCATAGGGAATACGTCATAATTTCAGTTACGAAACAAAACGGTCACTGCAAACTACCTAGTACCTAGTACCTAGCGCAACCAAAACAACTTTGAAAATAAATAACTCACATAGGTAAATATGAAGGTATGCACTCGAAAACGAATGGAAGCTCTTTGAAGTAGCCGGAAACCAAAACTTAAAAAGCTCCCGATTACGAATTTCAATTTTGTCTGAATTTCAAAACTCACTGAATTGATCATTTGATGGTTAGAAGCTAAGAAATAACTCCTAACATTTCATTAAAGAAATTAAGAAGAAAAAAATAGAGAAAAAATCCCTGAAAAATGGTTCATAATCATTAAACGAAAGCGTAAACTGGCGTAAACAAAATATGTAATTCAAAACAATAAAACTAACAAGCAATCAAGAAGAACCTTCCCCAGTTCCCCTTTGGGAAACGTGTTGGCTAATCGGCTAATTTCGCGAAGCGGCCGAAGGCGGCCGAAATATCGCCTACCCTACGACCCCCCTTCAGCCCCCCGTCCTAGTTACCCCCCGTCATGCGAGAACTGATATTTGGCGATTTCAATTTCCTCGGATAGGCGACTTCTAGTTCTGCCTAAATCCGCTGAGCTACGGGACGCTCGACCAGCATGCTCTTGAGAACACGGGAATGAGACCGCGCTTAAATTCAAAACTAAGCTTGAAAGTGGAATAGAGTTTATAAACTATGTGCAAGACTTACAAGAGATAATATTTCATCAAATTAATAAATAAATAAATGAAATGTTTAATTGTTAACGAGTGATAAAACAAGTGTTAATTTCGTCAAAATTCAAGGGTAGGCGCCGCCTACCTTGCCTACCCCGACGAGCCGCCACTGGCCTACAGAAAACGAATTAAGAAATGTCAGGACTGATTGTCGTTACGGACGTCGTTAGTCCACAACAGTGATTAGTGCATTTTGTAGCAAATTTAGTCATCTTTAATTTTTAACTAAGTAATCATGCCGCTAGGACGCGTAGTTTTCGAGATATAGGCAAAAACTTTGAACTTTAACCCCTCCCCCTCTGCTGTAGGGGTGGGGACTGTTCACCCCCAAGCTAGTCTAAACACATCTATGAAGTCAAACCTTGGCATTTCCCTCTACAATCGTTGCCTTGACTGATTTTCTTGTATTCCTTCCTTTAGTGTTAACTGGTAGAATTTTTTTCTTTTGTTTTTAAAAATAAATTTTATAAGCCTTCCGCCGATCAAATTGCAATTAAATCGATTTAAAATGTTTTAATCTGTTTTAAATTTGTATTTTCTCGACAAAAATGCCTTTTTGTGTTATTTTACTCATATTTTGCTTCGGTCATTTTTTGCTCTGCTACCGATGAACTATGAAGGTTGCCAAAAAGAAAATGAAATAATAAGCAGATTTTAATTTTTTTTTTGACCTAAAATTAAATATATTGTTAGTATAATCGGTTCATCAAGTGCGTCTACACATTGAAATGAATTTTTTTTGGTAGCCTGTAGCTTATTTTTTATTTAATTTTTTGGTAAAAATGATTTCTTATATAACGTATTGATTTACAATACACGTAAGTAAATATTATCTACGGTAGTATTGAAATTGTTTTTTTGAATGGAAACTTAATACGATTCAATCGATTTTATCCCTCGTTGCGTAGGTATCCGTACTTTTTATAAGATTTAAGTCATCAAGAATGAAAAAAACTAATTTATGCAGCGAAGGTTTGAATTTTTGAAGTTACATATTCGGAAGAAACTTTTTATCGATTTTTATTTTGTATAAAAAGCTTTTCCTTTTGCTAGCTAACGATGATTTATGGTGATAAAGTGAAAAATGATATGCCCCAGAATTTTTAATGATATTTTATATCGGATTTCTCGCGGCATTTTATTGATTGACACTTCGTCGATTTTCTTAATTTTCTATTTTGAGGCCCCCCCACGTGTCGATGATTATAGCTCCTGATTTTATAATTTTGTGCAATATAATCTCATGTTTCACGCTGAAAACTACCTAAGTATCCAAACGAAAGCTTGAATAAATTGTATACGATGAGCTCATTGAAAATTTATCAGGAAATGTTAACAATCGAGTTGGAGAACAAAAACCTTCATAAAAGACAACCATTAATCCACTGTGACCTTCCTCGATTCAAAAGCCCTGGGACTTAACGAACTTGAAAATTAAGCTTCTCTTCATACTCATTTAAAAAATTCCAGACGATTGAAAAGGTGAAAGACCAATATTCAATTGGATACCGTTTGACCCTTTAAAATTTTTCAAATGAGTTCAGTCTCGATTTTACTCAGCAAACGTTTGGTTCTTTCCAGGTGATGTTACTTGATTTCCGAAGGGTATGCTTGTTGTTCGTCATATCGCTACCTTCGTTCATCATGGGCCGGACGTGCCCGAGTATGGATATAAGGAACAAGCTCACGGAATTCAACCAGCTAAAAGGATGTACGGTCATCGACGGGTTTTTACACGTAAGTTTTTTTTAATCGAAATAAAATATGTACATAGTTGTATTTTTAGGTTGTCCTCATTGATTTCGCTCTTCCGAGCAATTTCACCAACGTCTCTTTCCCAGAGTTGCGTGAAGTGACTGAATATGTCCTCTTCTTTCGTGTCACGGGGCTCTATTCCCTCGGTAAGCTCTTTCCTAATTTGGCCGTCATACGTGGGGAGCAGCTTTTCGCCGACTACAGCCTCATCGTATTTCAAATGCCTCATGTCCAGGAGCTCGCATTTAAATCTTTGGTCATCCTTAGGGGCTCCGTCGTCATCGCAAACAACAAAAGTAAGTCAAACAAAACAAAAAATTAGGTCCCCTTTTATGTGATTACCGATGAGAGTCGTGAATTCCCAAATTAAATCGTCACAGTCAATTTTCTTCTTCTGTCCTTTATTAAATATCGATCCTTATAAAAAAAAAAGCAATCAAAAACGTCATCAAGAACTTTTTTTTTATTCTCAAAGGCTTCGTGAAAAAAGACAAATAATTAAAACGTTTTTATTTTGACGTTTTGAATACTCTTCATATAATCTGAGATTGGGAAAGGCCGGGTTTAACGAACTAATGTGTCAACTGGTCAAACTACGTTTCAAGGTTTTGGACGTAATTTGGAACAATTTAACTAATTCGGTATTATCTTTTTCAATAGCTACTTCAATATCAAGCTAATAAGATTTTAAACCGGTCACTCTTCGTTAAATATGCATTTCCCCGATAAATCCTTTTTGAATCTCAAATGAACGATAACAAAACAAAACGGAAAAAAATGTTTTAAATATCCCTTTTTTCCACTCACGGTCATTCAAATAGAATCGTTCCATATGAAACAGTTGTCTTTGAATGTTGTCCATCATGAATTTTTAAGTGTTTTTCACGGAATCACATCAAAATGTAAATTTAAGACGTAAACAAATCTTGACAAGGACCTAAGTTTTTTTGATATCCAAGGATATTTAGTTTTTAAAAAAAATCTTGCGACGTTATTTTAGTTGTCATAGGTCCATTTTATCAACTAGTGCAAGGCCAATACGTTTTTACGACCAACTGGGTACTGATTCTTCTTCTATTGGATTTCTTAAAACGAATTAAATGGATTAGATGGAACCAGCCTCTTGTAGATTTAATAAAGTCTGAGGATGACCTTGTTCGTACAAATATAGAAGAAATCACAGGTAGCTAAGGTTATTGGATGAGGGTCTGTATTCTAAAGATGTTCCTGATCGGAATATCTGATGTCTGAAATCTCATGTAGGTATCTGGGTCTGATAATAAATGAGAGAGGAGGAAGGGGTTTTATCAATCAATCAAGATCGAAGGGTCAGATCCATTATTTCATAAACAGAAACCAGGTGGCTCCAATGGTTTTTGACCGTCTGCATTGTATTGTCGAGATAGCTTGTGTTGCAATAAAACCTCGATGATATACATCGGTTCGTTAAAAATTGTGTAACTGACGGTGGAAGCATTTGCACTTTTACAGGCCGTGTGGCTGGCTTACCATATGGACTTCACCGCCAGAATTTTGACCATTTTTAGAGGCCTGTAAAGTAACCTAGTTGCCTAGAATATTATGTTTTTGGAGTCCTAAACTCGTTTTTTGACCTACCGTTGACGTATTTCCATCAATAGTCTATAAACACACATTTTTCGTCTTTGTGCCCCTTTTTTCCCTCGAAATGTTGACAGGAAGTGGTATATCTCGAGTGTCCTCATCCATCCTCTGTGTACACAAATCGACGTTTTTCGGGTATCTTGTGCCAGAACTGTTAATTAAACGCAATATCCCCGGGTCACGCACGTGTTCGCATCGATGTTTTGTTTAGGGGAAACGATGCACGTTATGTTGACGACGTATTAATTAGTGAGCGATTAGAGATCTCGAGTGTTTCCGACGTGACCCTTCAAACTCGTTTAAAACGTCGGAGCACATCTAATCCGATTCGTGGAAAGCTACGGTCTACTTAATAGGGACTTAACTTAAGAAGGATAAGTTTCTTCTAGTATATGTACTTAGTGAAACCTAATGAAAGGTTTAAACCAACACTGAATTTTGTGGCTATAAGTCAAAAACAAATAATCGTCTTTTGTCAAAAGATCTACCTAGATTGTTTATGAAATATTCTCCATCACAACGTCCACTATTATATTTTATCAAAGGTCATTAATTCTATTATCATGAGTGATGTATAATAATTGCATTACGTATCTTAAATAATGAATAATAATATCATTATCGTTATTTACTACATTGTTCATGTTCGAATTGAATTTATTTCAGGTGAAAATGACATTTTCATTTTATTTATTCAGGGTCAGACAGTACTTTGATTATCCATGGAATAAGTTTGGGGAGGACAGAATTTCATTCAAATACGAATCACATTAAAGAACTTATTTCACACTCCCCATGAATTCGTAATAGCGGAAACGAAGCTTGAATGTTGAATATTTAAGCAATGGCTTTAATTTTCAGTTCTCTGCTATACGACAAAAGCAGAATTAAAAAGATTAATCAAATGGCCACGCTAATAGAGCTGTCCGAAAAGAATGAAAATTTGATCGGGCATATGCATGGGGAAAACAACTCGACGGGTGGCTAAAAATCCATTATCGTGTAAGCATCCAGCAGAAAACACTTATTGAGCGATTGACCCCCCTCTCTCGCAGAAGCCAGTAGGAATGAACCGAAACTAGGTCGCGCAAATCCTTTGTCTGCATATCAGAAGCTCTCAGAAATATGAGTCTATGGGTCTTACCTTATGTGCTGAAGGTTTTTTCAGGAAAGATAAATGGGAATCCAACTTTCAAACCTTTTTTCTGCCATTTTGAGCGTTTCTCGATAATGATTGTGAACCATTTCATTTGCTTTTCGAACTACTTAATTTTAGATTGGAATTCTCAATCCTTGTGTTTTAATATGTAATTATCTACCAATTAATAATTATAATTACAGCATAAGGAGGAAAAGAGCATTGGACTCATTTTCGTTGGGTTTTTGGGCTCAACTCGCCTGCTTTAAAATATTTTTTCTAGAGAGAAGAGATTTCTAAAGAAGAGAGGGTTTTATCAGTATAAAACTCCTGATTCAACTTATTTAGCTTTATTTTTTCTTTCTTTTTGTAAACTAAGGTACTTATATGTGACAGAATGCTGTCTAAGATAGACGAGGAGATAAAAAAGCGCTATCCTAGAATATTTTTAGAGATAAAAAGAGGCTGACGACAAGCTTTTATTCCCTTTTATTGTTTCTATTTACGTGTATGGGACTGAAAATTGGACTGAAATGTGAAAAAAATAAATTTTTTTCACGATATCCTTGAACAAGTTTTCTGTATTGACCTGAAAGGGTCCCTATGAATTCACCGACGTCCTTTTGAAATATTCATGAACCTTGGGGACAAGAATCGTTTGTATTACGTCGCCAACGTCGAAAATCTCTTGTTTTCGTTTAGTATTTTTATCGTTTCCAAATTGCCTGCCTATTTTCTTTGGGGAGAAATAACACTTTATACAATTCTTTGAACCTTACAGTAATTATGTCCTTTATTTTATACGAGTATTCAAATAAACTGGACTGAATAGCGGGTATAATAAGACAGTAATTAATACGTTTTCTACGAACAATATGCCAAATTAAGGAATTCTACGATTTCCTGTGAGGTAATTTATTTATTTTTCTAATTAAATTTTTTTTTTAATAATCTTGTTAGTTCTGTTTGGAAGCCCTTGTAGTGCATAAAATGTTTAATTTAGAATTCGCAAGTAACTTTTTTAACTGGAAGGTAGGATTCGTGCTTAATCGCGCGTGATGGCAACTACATGCCTGATTAATCTTAGCAGAATTAATAGAATTGACAGTTATTGAGCTGCAATTTGTCTTCATTTTACCCGTTGATAAACTTCATTAAAAAATATATAAGCCTCTAGCCTGGAAGCCTCCGTGACGACCACCTCAATAGCCTACTTTCCTACGGAAATCCGCTAAAATTATGTGTTTCATCCTGGAAGAGTTGTCCTCGCAGTGGCGAAATGTGTTTTAGAAGAGGAAACAGATTTATTGCCATTTAGCTTGTTGCCCAGGAGGGTTTGACACCCCCCCCCTACCTCGGGCCAGCCTGCCCCTGTAAGAGGGGTGGTGCAAAGGTTTCCTCTTCTGCTACACTAGAAAATACACACTTCTGATACACAGCCTAACCTAACCTAGATCCGTAGAACTGAATAAAATTCTGAGATTTCCATCCTGCCTTTTTCTTGAGATCTGTTGAAGCATTGGCTCCTCACTTTTGAAATGTTTGGTTTGTGTCGTTTTGTTGAAGTTACTTCTGGTTGCTGATTCAATTGCTCTTTCAGCAGAAACATGACGATTGGACCATGAATTATGGAGGACGAGTTGAAAACTGCCTTACAGTAATTTGTTCCGATTGAAGAAGACGTTCAATGGAAATGTCTTCCAATCGAACGATTTCCTCCTGAATAGGACGAACCTGCTTCCCATCGAATATCGAAATCCCTTGCTAATTTTTTTATTAGTTCAAACTGCCTTTTCGTGATAACTGATAAGGTTTGTTCTCGCTTCCTTATTTACCAATTATCATTAACGTCTATAATTTTTCAACATTTTGTATAAGGAAGACTGCATGGAAAATTGGGGAAAGATCGATGAAGATGGCCAACCATTTTGACCTTTAGAACACTCATTCATTTATAAATTCCCTCGAGAGGGAATTCACAAAACTGGGTTCACATTCACGATGGGTAGCAATTTTTTTAAATAAATAAAACAACGATGTTTTTGCCCTTAAGGGTAACTTAGCTCATTACGGGTCAAGAGATTGCCTGCTAATTAGTGGTTGAAGTGCCTTCGTATTCTTAATTTCTTTTGTGAAATAATTGTTGAATCAAGATTTATTTAAGAAAATTAAACGCATTCGCGTTTTCATGGATTAGCAACTCGGTTGGAATTAATTCAACCACCTCAGCAAAATATTTTCGGGGCTGTACGCAAAATAAGCCTTTTTAAAAATAAAATCTTTGTTTGCCTGTCAAAAATATATATCGAGGAAAATTATAGTCGCCATGAATATTTATACTGGGAAATGGATAATGTACGTCATGAATATTGAAGGATATCGGTATTACTGTCACCCTTCCTCCCCTTTTGTCTAGACTAACTTTATCAAGGCCTGGAATCGACGGGAAATGCGCTGCCACCAGATTAATTATTCGTTGTAATCAACTTGAGTTCCTTTTGCGAAAAAAGGGTTTTCTCCTGTCAAATCAAATCCTTATCATGTTTTTGAAGTTTGAGTTGAGTATTTTTGAGTTAGAAAACGTAGAAAATTTTTGAGGTAGAAACTTTGGTGAACATGGAGCGTTTTTTGTGCAACATTTTTATTTTTCCTTCTCAAAATCATCCTACCTAAATTATTTTATTATGAAATTCCGAAAACATCAAAGACGCAATTTAATTCCATGGGAAAAAAAAAAAAAAAAAAAAAAAAAAAACCAATTTGATCTCTTTTATTCAATTAGGTCCCCCAGTGTTCTCTATGACTTCTGACGTCATTTGCCATCCTTTATATTTTTGTAAACAACGTGACGGTTTAATTGATATCCTCATTGTAGGTAAACGTTTTTCAACCATCCTACGCATTTTAATTGATTGAAGTTTGTTTTATATTTTGTTACATCCGAAAGTATTCTGTTACATACTCTGCCAAGTTGTCTCGTTAAAATCATAATATGGTGAAATCATAAAGTTTTGTTTAATTAACAGGTATCCTCCCCCTACTTAGTTTGCTGTGGGGATGACAATGGCAAGCTTCTTATCTTTTGCCCTCCGGTATTTTAGGCCTTGTGTTTGATATTTGTAAAGGGTTCATTAACGACGTGTCTGATTAATAATTAGGGTAGAAATGGACCTAATGCTTTTATACCCTTTCACCTCCAATGTCTTTGGAGTTGGGGCTTGGGCTACTGTGATTGCTATGGGGAATACGTGGGATTTAGTATTTCATTGTTCTACTGCAATGACGGTTCAGGAACGATGCTATAAAAGAAAATGTAGTTAAATTTTCATAGCGCTTCTGTCGCTGAAGTTTTTATCGTTAAAATTTAATTCTCCTTTCTTTAAACTTTTTCTGAGTAGCAGCACACATGGAATCTGAAGTGCGGAACTCCATTTTGTCGTGTTCTTTGATAGACCTTTTAACTTCGAGAATCTCAAAAATGTAGGTTCTTGGTTTGCCGGTGTTGCCTCCACTTGTTTGGATGTTATTTTTTTCAATCGGACCTACAAAAAATGGTCAACTTGACCGATTTTGACTTTTAAAATCTGATTAGACGCAAAATTTAATAATCTTTCATTTTTTACTTCGTAGTCATGTTGCTAGAACCCGTAGTTTTTGAGCTAGAGGTCAAAAACTGAAAAAAGTGCCGCTTTGGGACCGTTTTTTCATAATAGCGGGCGAAGCATAGGGTGGAGGGAGGTGAAAAAGTGGATTTAAACTACCTAATGATTCTAAACAAGATAAAATGAAATAGTACATCGGTAAACCTCTTTTTTTGACCTCTGCCAACTGCATGATTGAATTATAACTCAAGATGTGCCACCTTGTTATTCAAGCTCTTTAGTACTTAAGTTATTAGTTATTACATATTTACTATGTCTTTGAATTAAACTTTGAATATTAAATTGAATTATTGCGCAGTGACAGCCTCATTTGGCTTCATTCCCAATCTAAAGCTGTTATTACGAGTACGTCTAGACCTTTTCACTTTCCACTGTATTCATAATTCAAATTGGTTTTTGTGGTTAAGTTTAATTTACACGAGGAAAGTATTGATGATTTTTTTCTTCTAGATTTATGCTATGATGACACAATAGACTGGGAAAAAGTGGCCATGTCTGGCGTGCGAGAATATCTCTTTCCGAACAGTTCGAAGCACGAATGTGACACTTGCTTGTGTCCTAATGGCCATTGCTGGTCTAGAACAGTCTGCCAAGTAATGTAGCTTTTCAAATGATGGGGCAAGTTTTGACTTTTGATTTTTCAGGATGTGTCAAATGAGACGAGTTCCTGCCATCCGGAGTGCGTCGGTGGATGCACGGGAAGTGGACCACGTGACTGCGTCTCATGTCGACATTTCAGCTTCAAAGGTCAATGTATCAGAACCTGCCCTGCTGGATAGTAAGCTTTCATCATTCTAAATGTTCAAATTTTAATTTTTTCTTATTTCAGCTATAGCTTTAATTTACGTTATTGCATCACAAAACAGGAATGCATCAACCCCTCATCATACTATCACAAAATGAGACGAAATGACGGTATACCCCGAAAATGGTTTTTGTGGAATAATACATGTGTGACGGAATGCCCTCCTAAGTATGAGATCACTAATGATGGCTCCGGTTGCAAAAGATGCGAAAGAGGTGAAACTCAATCAGGTTGAGGTTTTGGCTATAAAAGTTGTTTTATTTTAGATTTGTGTAAAAAAGTTTGCCCAGCTGCAACAGTAGATTCTCTTCAGGCGGCCCAAAACCTTCGAGATTGCACCCACATTGACGGCTCCCTTGAAATCTCAATTGGAACCGGTAAGCAAGAAGTGGTCGCCAAAGAGCTCGAAGAGAATCTCGGAATGATCGAAGAAATCGACGGTCAACTCAAAATCATCCGCAGTTTTCCTTTGGTATCACTCAACTTTTTTAAAAATTTGAAAGTCATCAGAGGAGAGACTTCGGACAAGTATGTCTTCGCTTGTTTTAGGAAAAAGATTAATTTTTTCTTTTCAGATATTATAAAGGGATCAATCATTCGCTGTTTGTTCTTGACAACCAGAACCTTCAGGACATTTGGAACTGGGACACTAGGGCTGCAGGAAGAAATTTCAAAATTTTAAAAGGGCGGCCATTTTTTCATTATAATCCTAAACTTTGTCTCAAACATATCGAAGAACTTACCTCAATTGCAGGTAATTATTGTCTTAAAAAAACAAAAAAAAAAAAAAACTTTTTTAGGAATCGAAAATGTAACTTCGATTGAAGTCGCTCGTGATAGTAATGGAGGAAGATTCGCATGCAAAGTCCTTTCTTTGAATGTGAGCGTCCATTTAGTTTTCAACAGCTCATTAGTCCTCGCTATACAAAAACCCGACCAAGAGCATCTCGCTAAATATTACAATTTGATGAGGTATTTTTAAATTTGGGGCGTCGATCGAAAATTAAACTGAAAAAGTCTTTTAGGTTCGTCACGTACTACAAAGAAGCTCCTTTTCAAAATGTTACCGAGCCGATAATCAACGAATGTTCTGAAAGTGTTTGGAAAATGAAAGATATCAACAGCTTCAGTGCTCCTTACGAAGAAGGCCCACCAAATGGGACAATATTTCATCTTATAACTGGCTTGGAAGCTTACACACAATACGCTTATTATGTTAAGACCTATACTGTCGACTCCACTGGTGTACAGTCACCTATTCAGTATGTCAGGACTGCACCAAGTCAGCCCAAAATGCCAGCAAGATTAGATGGAATATCGAATTCCTCATCAGAAATCGTCTTACAGTATGATCATTACATAAAAAATTGTTTTTTTCTTATTTTTCTTTCAGTTGGAAGCCTCCTGAGATCCAAAATGGAAAATTGGTTTCATACGTTGTTTCTGGATTCGTCCAAGAATACCATCCTTCATTTTTGTCATCTCGAGATTTTTGCAAAAAACCTTACAAACATCTTCCTCCTACTACACCACCTCCTAAATTCATGACGCATGCCAAAGCAAAAAATAAATGCGATTGCGATAAAAATGATGTTATTGATGGCTTCGATTTGTCAAAAGAGCCGGTCGAAATGTGCGAATCGATGGAAGAAATATCAGATTCATCGCCTTCATATGAGTACGACGGTTGCCATAAATATATCTACGAGGTTATAGAAAATCAATCGTTTCATAGCTACGATGATGAAAGTTTGGACAATTTGAGGTTCGAAAGGGGCATATCGATGAAAGACGATGATGAAGATATTGTTTTGGGAGAGCAGCGTGAAGTTACCGATTTAGACAACAAATATATCAAATTCTACAGAATTTTTCCATCTGAAACCGAATTTGCCACAATTGGCAACCTAAAACATTTTACGTCGTACACAATCGAAGTGAAAGCATGTCGCGAGAGGACTCCTCATGAATTAAAAAGGTCGAATAACTGCTCGATTTCTGCATTCGTCACATTGAAAACGTTGCCCGATCTTTATGCTGATAATATCAACGGAGGTCTTGAAGTCACAGTTGAAAACAGGACTGCGATTTTAAAATGGGAACCTCCCAGAGCAAACGGGATGACGATTTCTTATCAAATAAAGCTCATAAGGACTGACAGAGATGACACTTCTATGGTAGAATGCATTCCTGTCCAAGATGTCGAAAACGGCATGTATATTTTGAGAGATCTTGAAATCGGAACGTATGGCATCCAGATACGGTACTTTTTTGAAAATAAATGAAAATAATTCATTGATTTTGTTAATTTTTAGATCTTTATCGCTCTACAGCTATGGAAACTATACCGACATTGAATATTTTTCAATATCTGAATATTCGGTGATGGATGTCATCCTTATAACAGCATCGGTGGCCATAATATGTTTGGTTTTCTTGTTGTTCGCTCTTTCAATTTGGTACTATCGGAAGAAGCTGATGGTCAAGCCTGTTGTCATAGCATCAGTAAACCCTGAGTACTGTGGCCTTTTGGTTTTTGACGAAGAATGGGAGCTTCCTAGGGAAAGGATCAGGATAGGAAAAGAGCTTAAAAGGGGCAACTTTGGAATCGTGTGCGAAGGCCTTCTTATACCTGAAGGAAAAGTCGTTGCAGTTAAAAAAGCGATTTCAGATGAAAACCAAGATGTCAATTTTCTCCATGAAGCTAATGTAAGTGAACTATTTTCAAGTAAACGGTTTAACTTGTTTGTTTTAGATAATGAAGCAGTTTGTGAATGGACCTCATATAGTAAAGCTGATTGGCGTCGTGTCTCGTGATTCTCCTCAGCTTGTTGTCATGGAAATGATGACCAATGGCGACTTGAAAACATATCTTCGTGAAAGCCGCGATCACATTCCTCCTTCACCTCAAAGGATGCTTTTAATGGCAGCCCAAATAGCAGACGGTATGGCTTATCTAGAGCATGCGAAATTCGTCCATCGAGATTTGGCTGCAAGAAACTGCATGGTGTCCGACACAGGAGTCGTCAAAATTGGAGATTTCGGCATGACTAGAGATATCTATGAAACCGATTATTACCGCAAAGGCAACAAAGGTCTTTTACCTATAAGATGGATGGCGCCCGAATCTCTCAACGAAGGCGTCTTCACAAGCAAATCTGATGCTTGGAGCTACGGAATCGTATTGTGGGAAATGTCGACTTTAGCTTCGCAACCATATCAGGGATTATCAAACGAACAAGTACTACAGTACGTTGTCTCTGGAAACAAACTAGAGCTACCCCCTGTCTATCCGAAACCTTTCAAAGCTCTCACGACTTGGTGCTGGAAATGGAAACCCAAATTCAGGCCTACATTTATCGAAATACTGCGAGAGCTTGAAGAATACATGACTGTTTCATTCCGTCAAGTTTCGTTTTTTAACAGCGAAATTGGCCTTCAAGCCAGAGGGGCCGTCCCACCAGAACCAGTTTCCGTCGAACTTCAGGGGGATTCCGTATCCTTCCGACCTCATCCTGAAATGGACTGAATTTGTTCCTAAGAATCTCTTTCTTTAAAAATTGACTCAAATTTTGACCAAAATCAATGCCAAGCTTCCTCTTTCTCCTCACAGATTGAGCTTGCATCATCTTTTATACTAAATGTTGAATGTTTTTCTGAATTTATTAAATGTTAAATGTTTTAATGTTCTTTGTCATATCTGAGTAATTTTATGTTTTTAATCTGAAAGAAAAAAAGCAATTTTTAAGTCCTCATCACATCTACGCTCAATTAAATGTTAAGAATGTCAATTACTAAAGGAAACCCAAAGAAACTGTATAAAAAATATTTGTATATTTAAAAATGACCAAAGTTACCATGTTCATTTAATTTGTAAATAATGTGTTCCAGTGAACTTGTCAATGTTTGAAAATATTGCTCAAAGCTTATTTTCATAATATTTTTCGATGTTGAATGTATATATGTTTACAAAGCGCTTATTGAATTTTTTTAATTGTTACTTTTGTTCCTATTTTGAACGTTTTTCGCCAATGGGTCAAATTGGCGCATTTTTTTAAGTTGTATATCAAAAGAAATAAAACTGCTATGTTTTAAGTTTTGTTGAATGCCTTTGTTGGAAAAGTTGGAAGGGGAATCTGGCAACTTCCTCAAATTTGAGAGTCCATATTCTGTTTATTTTGAAAACACCTCATGAATAATGTTGCCCCCTGTTTGGACTGTAATTTGCATCTTGTTCGGTTTCGGCTGAGCTACTCGTGTTTATTTTAAATCACTATCCACATTCCTTCTAAATATTCAAGCGTGGCCATTGCATTGATTATAACAATATTAAGAATGTCCGGCAAGCATGCTGCAGTATAGACCCCATCTCATAGCCATAAATTAACTCTTAAAAAGAATGGGATTACTGAATCGGAAACCGCAAATTTGTGAAGAGGTCAAGGAGGGGTCTTAGGGTCAAAATGACCATCTGTAGTGTCATCCGATGCCACTTTTTATCGGCACACTTCACGGCTGAAATCTTCAGATTTTCACCGAACCTTCTTTTAACTTTCTCAAAGAGAAGTTATTGTAATACCGTCGGATTCGGGTTTTTGGGGAAGGGTCTTCCAGACCCCCTAGGGTCAAACTGACTTTTGATCTTTGTCGGACATGACTTTGTCTGTGGTGCCGGCCGTCCGTCCGTCCGTCCGTCGCCTTTTTTTCCGGAACACTTCACGGCCACAATTATCATCCGATTTTCACGAAATTTTCACACAATCTTCCTTTCGTGGTTATCTTGAAAGTGACGAGAGCGATTTTTGAAATTCGACAAAATGGCGGAGATATGTCTGTCTAAAGTTTGCAAAAATGTGCTACGGGCTTTCTACCGGTCCGATCTTCACCAAATTTTAACCAAATAATCTTCACGTGATCCCGATTGAATTTCATTAACTAATTAGGTAATTAATTATGTAATTAGGTAATTATGACTAATTAACTTAATTTTCCCATTTTCATAAAATTTTGACCAAATTCAAGTTATGATTGCAAAAAAAATTTTTTTTCTCAAAATTAATTAACTAATTAATTAACTAATTAGGTAATTATATTGAGTTTGAGTGAAATTAGTCCCATTTTCATAAAATTATCACCAAATTCAAATTATGATTGAAAAAAAAAATCTCAAAAATTAATTATTTAATTTACCTAATTAATTAAATAATTAGGTAATTATAATGTGTTTGAGTGAAATTAGTCCCATTTTCATAAAAAATTATCACCAAATTCAAGTTATGACTGAAAAAAATTTTTCTCCAAAATCTGAAAGATCCCCCGAAATCTGTAGACCTTTGAGAAAGTTCGTGTCTCTGGGCAAGCTCCATCATATTAGAGAAATTTTTGAAATTTGCAAAACTTTCGGTTTTTGTTTCTCACCGGCCTAAAAAAACTTACATTTTGGACAAAAACCTTCTGAAAAGTTGGAAAAATGTTTCCCCTTTTGTTGTATTATAAATTGAAAAAGCAACATCAGATTGGTGTTTTTCGCCCTAAATGCCATCTAAAACCACATTTGGGACAAAAAAGTCGAAGAAAATTGTTAAAAAGCCAAAATGTCTAGTCTTTAAATATGGGATTGTATCCTGGGGTGTTTTCCACGGGTCATGTAGCATGTAAAAATTTATGATTCGTGGTATTGGTTACAAAGCACGTAAGAACAATGTATCTGTGGTTGCTTGAACAAGAATGAGGGTGATGGGTATGAGAGGTAGGGGAGGAGCGATATAGCTAACCATTATTCTAATACTCCCCTGCATAGTGTATACATATATATGTAACATCAGCTGAATATAATGCCTGGAGGGTCCGTCGGAATGGGTCATGAACCCCTTTCTCCTGTGGAGACTCTTTTTAAAAAGATAAAGAGGGGACGAAACACGCTTGGGAATTTTAGAGGCGATGTAGGGACCGTTGAGGGTGAAGGCCTTTTCGGGAGCGGCGAAAGTCCCTTTGTAATAAAGCTTATTTAATTTTGAGAAATTTATTCATCCCCGAGCGAGGAGGCGAACCGGAAAATAACAAGTGCGCTATATGAATCTCACCCTCACATCCCTTAAATCCCAATAAAAATTTAAAATCATATTAGTGGTTCATATTATGTATAAACATTTTTTTGTCCTGTTTTCCTCTTCGATCACCAGAATTTCTAATTTGGCTCAACTCTTGCGGAATGCGATAAGACAAAGCTCTCCAATTTTCAAGTCTATCGGCTTAAAGAGATAAGAGATATTGTGTCAACCACTGATTGACCTAAAATATCACATTTCCTTATTATTTTTCAAAAAACCAAAACTTACAAGAATTTTAAATCTTCAGAGGCGGATCCAGGAATGACGAAATTTTGGCGTTATACATTGTGAGGTTTTTGACGAAAAATAGCTTGAAAATGTTGTTGATTTTGAGGTTTATCACGAAACTTTAGCACTATAAATGCAGATTTTAAGGTTTTTGATGAAAATTTACTGTTTAAACCTCGATTTTAAGTTTTTTCATGAAAAAATAACTCTTAAATTGTCGATGGAGGTCGAGGTTTTTGACGAAAAGTAGCCTCAAAATGTTGAATTTGAAGTGTTTGAAGAAAAATGACCTTTAAAACGTTGATTTTGAGGTTTTTTGACAAAAAATTGTCTCTTAAAACCTTGATTTTGTGATTTTTTGACGAAAATTTGGCATTATAAATGTTGATTTTAAGGTTTTGAAAAAAATTTGGCATTTAAAATGTTCATTTTAAGTTGTTTGATGAAAAATTGACTCTTAAAATGTTGATTTTAAGGTTTCTGAAGCAAAAATTTCTCTTGAAATATTGATTTTAAGATTTTTGACGGAAAATGGCTCTTAAAACCTTGATTTTGAAGTTTTGACGAAAAAATGTTGATTTTGAAGGTTTTTTTTGACGAAATTTTGGCATTATAAATGTTAGTTTTGAGGTTTTTGAAGAAAATTTACCTTTTAAAACCTTGATTTTAAGTTTTTTGATAAAAAAATTGACTCTTGAAATGTTGACTTTAAGGTTTTTGACGAAAAACGCCTCTTAAAACGTTTATTTTGAGGTTTATGACGAAAAATTTTCTCTTAAAACCTTGATTTTGTGTTTTTTTTGACAAAAATTTGGCTTTTGGATTTTGAGGTTTTGAAGAAAATTTGGCTTTTAAAATGTTCATTTTAAGTTGTTGATGAAAAATTGACTCTTAAAATGTTGATTTTAAGGTTTTTGCCGAAAAATCTTCTACTGTAATAAATCTTTCAAAAAAGCCTCGTTTTTAGGCTCGTGAGTCATTCCCATCGTGTAGATTTTTCAGAATTAGAAAGTGTGGACGATTTCATAACTCCCTACTTTAATTTAATTTTAAGCACGCTAGGCTCTAAAACACGAGTAGCTTATCTGGGATAAAAAAAAACTCACCCCAGTTGTAAAAAAAAGACATTTTTTTTGTTGTTTGGCCTTAAAACGTGCTCGGTGAAAAAATTCCCACTTAACGCACCTCCGACAACTTTCAACATAAATAGGAGGACGTTTCCCCTGGTATACGGAAAGCGTATGGAGTGGGATTAGAAGTTTTCACGATTACCTTCGGCAATTGAAGGGAAAACTTCAAGCCCCAGTCGTGTATTAGCCTGAAAACACGGGGCTTGAAACTTGAAACCTGTAATGTTGTAAAACAAACTAATTAAACTGAAAGTAGTCTCAAACATCCCACTCCCAGTATATCAATTGTTTTCAAAAATAAAATATACAAGACCTCGTCATTAAGGAAAAATGTTTTTCTTCTTATTTTCCTCAGAATCTTGTCATTAGTCCATCCTACAGAGCAGTTTAAAGGGCCATATCCCACAAAAGGTGGTGTACAAGATTTTATGGTTTTACATGGTTCATTTAGGTCCCAATAACATGTTTTTGATAAGTACCAACAAATGCTTTCCTAGCACAACTTAAGGCGAAAAACCTCGACTTTTTTACAGTTTTTTGCATATAAATCGAAAACGGGACATAGTTTGTGGAAAACGCCTTAGTAGTAATTTAAAGAAAACAAAATTTTGCGTCGATTAAAAAAAAGTTTGTCAAAATCGGTCCAATAGGCAAGTTTTTACAGGCAATCAAAAACTAAAATTATTTTTTAAAACAAAACCTGAAAATTAAACGTAAAACCAAAAAGTTCAAAAACCATCCAAAATTTAAAATCGGACCAATTTAGTAAAAAGGGATGTCCAATGGAGGTCCAAAATAGCGGTCCACCTTACATGAAATGCACAATTGGATATAATTTATCATGTTTAGGACCATTCAAGTTTTTGGTCATTCCCACCCCACCCGTGCTTCGTCCGCCATTTTGAAAAACGTTCCCAAATCGGCATTTTTTGAGTTTTTGACCTCTAGCTCCAAAACTATGGGTTATAGGGACTTAACTGCTAATTACAAAATGTAAGTCTACAAAACTCTGCGTCTAACGAGCTTTCGGATTTAAGATCGGTCCAGCCGTTTAGCCGCTATCAATGGTCGAAAAGCAGTCTTCGTAGGAAGAAAATCAGGGCAAGTATTTACGGGAAAACTGCTAGTCACATCGAGTTCGGACTTTTTTTTAAATATCCCTTACTTTTTAATCTTTGAAATGAGACTGTCAACTCCGCATTTGTTCAATTTTCATAATTTATTTCGAAAATTCGTTACTTCCTGAAAATAAAGATGTCAGGTGGAGTTATAAAATCGAAATTCAAAAATACATTTTAATGAATAAAAAAAGGTTTATGTGGGTAATTTTTGGTACTATTTGAACGATGTTATTCGATGATTTGATTTCTTGGAACTTTTCGACGTCGATGATCGAGAAAGTGACCGGGCTTGAATTGTTGAAAATGCTGGGTGACTGAATCCCGTAAACGCTTCCGTTGCAGAACAAAGGAGCACCAGAAGTCTCGTAGCTATGGGTCGAATACGTTAAACATTGAGAAGTTGATTCCTCTTCGTAACAAACTCTTTTGCATTTCTTTTCTTCGATGTTTGGCATTATCAAAGCGCAGATTGCGTAAGAAAAATAGCTTAATTTGGGACATAGTGTTTTTGTGCAGAAAAAAAGGCGGCATTTCTTTTTGGCGAGGACGTCCATACGAATGGCCGATAATCCAGACGTCTGATTTTCTTTTAATAAAAAACCGACGGTGAAGCAAACATCGAATTTCTTCTGATAAAACAAAAAATTGGGAATAAGGCCGACATCAGGGACGACATTTCTGTCAAGCTTGACGACCGCGATGTCCTTTTCGAAGACGACCTCGTTGAAAACGAATTCTGGGTGGACAAGAAACGCTATCGGATTAAAAAACGACTTTCCTTCAACCATAAACAGAGCCGGAGGTAGGAAAGTGTAGTTTTCGACGCGTTTCTCCAAAAAACATTGGGCGCTCGTCATAATAGCACTCATCGAAAATACTACACCGAGGCACACGATTTTCATCAATTCGACATTGTGGATCTTAAATAAAAAACGTTCGACTTTTTCGAAATTTCCTTTCGGGTCGAATCTCACAGGATGTTCGCAGTCGTACTCGTCTTGCCTTTGTCCATAAGCTTTTAACAAAATTAAAAAAAATGATACAAAATTTAAAAGTAACATTTTATACAAACATCTGTAAAAATTAAACTTCAAACCGGACACAGTTTGAGTGGTTCACAATGTGTTGAAGCTGGTTAGGCTAAACCGTCAATACTCATGGACTGTGCCGAACTGTAGACTTTCCCCCTAAAGCTTGCCTTGTTATGCACATGTTATGGGGGTGGAAAGGGGACGGAAAGGGGGAGGAAAGGGGACGGAAAGGGGAAGGAAAGGGGGAGGAAAGGGGGAGGAAAGGGGGATGAAAGGGGGACGAAAGGGGGAAAGGGGGAGGAAAGGGGGAGAAACGAGGAAAGGGGGAGGAAAGGGGGAGGAAAGGGGGAGGAAAGGGGGAGGAAAGGGGGAGGAAAGGGGGAGGAAAGGGGAGGAAAGGGGAGGAAAGGGGGAGGAAAGGGGAGAAAGGGGAGAAAGGGGAGGAAAGGGGGAGGAAAGGGGGGAGGAAAGGGGGGGAAAGGGGGAGGAAAGGGAGGAAAGGGAGGAAAGGGAGGAAAGGGAGGAAAGGGAGGAAAGGGAGGAAAGGGAGGAAAGGGGGGAAAGGGAGGAAAGGGAGGAAAGGGAGGAAAGGGAGGAAAGGGAGGAAAGGGAGGAAAGGGAGGAAAGGGAGGAAAGGGAGGAAAGGGGGAGGAAAGGGGGAGGAAAGGGGGAGGAAAGGGGGAGGAAAGGGGGAGAAAGGGGAGGAAAGGGGGAGGAAAGGGGGAGGAAAGGGGGAGGAAAGGGGGAGGAAAGGGGGAGGAAAGGGTAGAATGCGGGAGGTGATTGGTGGTGGCGTAGAGGGGGATGGTGGAGAAGGTTGGTGATGGTAGAGGAGAATGCGTTGGTAGGGGGAGTGACGTGCTGATTATAGGTGGTGGTGGTGAGGGGTAAGCGAGTAAGCGCCCCCGGAAAAAGTAAGCAACTCCATTTTCAGTTTGAGAAGGAGTGTGAGGGGGTGATTGGAGGTGGTGACTGGTGGTTGTGTGTGGGGGAAGGTGAGAAATGAGAGGAAGGAAACATTCTTTCACAGGTACACTCTTCGCCACCACTACCGACCTGCCAAACTAATTTGCTTCTATGAATTTCTCGACCAAGCACTTCGTCTTTTAGTTTGATAGGTGAAACGAAATAGGCCGAGAGGCGTTTTGAAGGCTTTTGTTCTATTACACCATTGTCAGCATTGCCCTATTGTTATAACAGGTGAAATCTCGGACGTTATTATGAATAGCCCTATACTAATTGTAATATCCTGTACGCCATTATTGGACCGTCGGTTGCGGCTCTCCTTTCAAAAGAGCGAAACTCATGAAAATATAAGCAACATGTTTTTGAACAATGCATTTTAATAAAATGTAGTATGGAGTAACCCCATAACTCCAAATTATTTATAAATACATTCCTCTACAGGCCTCTGCACAAACAGCTATCAAGTCCCCCACATCCCCACAACATCCCACTCTTCCATCACTTCTTCCACTCATCCTACCAACCTACATCTCCCCTCAAAATTTACAACACCTTCCCCCTACTCTCCTATCACTTCCCCTACCCTCTTCGACATATTCATATTCAAAAGCACTCAAAATCCTTACAAGGAAGAAAACCGCAGCGAAAAAAATGAGAGAATTTTTTTTTTCTCTTTTTATTATTGTTAGAAGGTGTGGATGTAAGGCGTCTCACTAAAGTTAATCTTGCCTGGTGTAAAGGTAGGTTTCTTTTATTACTTTAACGAAGGGGGAAAAAAAGTTCATATTTTGCTTTTAATTAAAATAATTGTTTTAGGAACGCAAAGAAAATAAAAAAAAGAGATAGTGAAAAAGACATTGTTTTATCTCCGACTTCTACTCCAATGATATTCCTATTGTAAAAAGTAGATACGCCCGGAGGAAAACAAAGAAAGTCAATTTTGAACGGATAAAAAAATATTACGTTCAAAACCGTTTTAAATTGAATATCAAAGAAAATGTAAATTTGTACGTTAATACCGGGATCTGTTGAACCCAAGGGAACATTACGTATTGCTTAGTTCTAAGCCTGGATAAATCGTCGATATTAGAAAGAAAAAGGAGAATTTTAATAAGCGGAATGGTGTTTTTTCGGTTCGAGAGTTCTCGATGCGTATTATAAAAGTTCGAAAGTCGTTTGTGAAGTGTAAAAACCTCTGGTGGGGGGTATTAATGGTTCGCTTTAAGGAAAACTGGATCGTTTGGCTTTATTTTCTTTCTTTCGATTTTCTTAACTTCCACTCGGACTAAGAAGTTTTAAAAAGGTCAGTCTTTATTTAAGCAGTTACATCCGTTTTGTGTGTCTGAAAAGTCTGAAGAGCTTGATTCTAAGACGATAGGTTCTTGTTTCATAAGTTGAGCCTTTTTGTTCCAGAGTTTTTCTCGAAGTTTACGCTCTTTTCGTATGAGGTCGATTTTCTGTTGGATTTCTTCGACTTCTTGTTCTGTCTGTTCGATGAGCGCGATCGTGAAGTTTTGCCATCTTTGCTTTTTGAGCCAAGCTTGACGGCCGGCGGCTGCTAAGTCGAAGGTACGTGGCTCGGGAGCGAAACATGGACACCCGCATTCGGTGCTGACTGGTTCTTCGACTTTTTCGGGACTTGATTGATAAGGGCAGCCGGGGTCTGCACCTCCAGGGACGGGAAGGCCCAGACATTTGTAAAGGTCCGCTTTACATACGGTCTTACCTCCGTCGCAATCGCAGACGTTTCGAACATTTTTTTGGCTCACATTCGCCTTTTTACAACATTGACAAACCACCATTTCCTCGGTTTAAATTTTCATAATGTGTTTATGTTTTGGAATTAGCTGTTGTATACGTAAACATGTGTAATCAGTAACTTTTCCTATATAACCCTTTTCAAAAGCGGTTAGGTAATAAGTTGTTTAGAAAACGCGAGATAGTTTGGGATGGAAGGGCGTTGCGTGACGTTGGGGGTGGAGTTTTGAATTGGGAAGTTGAAGAAGAGGGTCTGTCATTGAGAACTGAAGGGAGTATTAACCCTGGAATACTAAATATTAAGCATACAAGGACTCAGGGGATTCAAAGTGACAAGGGGGGATTTTCTCGAAAACTGTGAACAGGGTCTGGGACTGGAAGGGAAAAAGGGGAAAAGGGGAAGGGGAAAAGAGGAAGGGGAAACGGGTAAGGGGAAAAGGGGAAGGGGAAAAGGGGAAAGGGGGACTGGAAGGGGAAAAGAGGAAGGGGAAAAGGGGAAGGGGAAAAGAGGAAGGGGAAAAGGGGAAGGGGAAAAGGGGAAGGGAAAAAGGGGAAGGGGAAGGGGAAAGGGGAAGGAGGGAAAGGGGAAGGGGAAAGGGGAAAAGTGGAAGGGGAAAGGGGAAAAGGGAAGGGGAAAGGGGGAAAGGGGAAGGGGAAAGGGGAAAAGGGGAAGGGGAAAAGGGGAAAAGGGGAAAGGGGAAAGGGGAAGGGGAAAAGGGGAAAAGGGAAAAGGGGAAAGGGGAAAAGGGGAAAAGGGGAAAAGGGGAAAGGGGAAAAGGGGAAAAGGGGAAAAGGGGAAAGGGGAAAAGGGGAAGGGGAAAAGGGGAAGGGGAAAGGGGAAACGGGGAAACGGGGAAGGGGAAACGGGGAAGGGGAAAAGGGGAAGGGGAAAAGGGGAAGGGGAAAAGGGGAAGGGGAAACGGGGAAGGGGAAAGGGGAAGGGGAAAGGGAAAGGGAAAGGGGGAAAAGGGGAAGGGGAACCATTGAAGGGGAAAGGGGGAAAAGGGAAAGGGGAACCATTGAAGGGGAAAGGGGGAAAAGGGGAAGGGGAAACGAGGGGAAGGGAAAAGGGGAAGGGGAAGGGGAAGGGAAAGGGGAAGGGGAAAGGGAAAAGGGAAAGGGGGGAAAAGGGGAAAAGGGGAAGGGGAAAAGAGGAAGGGGAAAAGGGGAAGGGGAACCGTTGAAGGGGAAAAGGGGAAGGAAGGAGAATTAGACAGTGAAAAAAGTTTTTGAAGCCTAATCTTTTAGCTCATGAAATTTTAAGGGCTCCCCTTCATTTATGCTGAATTTTCAGCCTTTAGCGAACCGAGATCTAAATTTTTAAGAAGATGCAAATATAAATATTTTAGTTTGCAATGAAAAGGGTTTTCATTTTAAAAACGTGTAGGCGTTTGAGTCAGAAGTAGGTAATAATAGTAAAAAAAATAAATTGTTTCCTTCGTGCTTTTTTTTTATGCCACTTTTTATTGCATTATAAAGTTTCTAAAGTCCTCGAGTTTTTCCTATCCAGTTTTTATGTTAAAATCCTCCGTGTCGGATATCCATACGTTCTCCGAGTCCATAAGAAGTGTTTTGCTTTGTTTTGCTAGGATTAGCCTCGGCTGGTCAGGCTTTCTAGCGTGTCCCTTACCAATCCTTCACACCCAAGTTCGAACCCTCTAAAGAACAAAAGTCAACCCAGATAAACTGAGGTCAGATAACAAATTATCTTCTTTTTTATTCCGTAAATTAAATTTTCACATTTTTCACCTCCAAGGAATGTAAATGTGAAATCTAGCTTTCCCAGAGTTGCTAATTAGTTGACAAAGTGAGACTACTCGATGTTGTGTGTGGAAACTCCGCCTCAAACACGGCGAGAGGTTCGTCAATACGGAATTAATTAATAATATAAACCGAAAGTGGTTGGGGGACTTCCTTGGCCAAGTTTAGATTAGGGAAAATTATCTAATACAAGCCCATTTCAAAGGGATATTATTATATCTCCCCTTTAACCTCGTATTACAATCTGCAAAGGTTAGATAACCTCATTTTATTAAATTACCGTAAAGTTGAAAATATATAAGGGAAATTTTTTTTGACGTCTTTAGATATATGCGACTAACTTCACGTATATATCCAGTCGCCACTTATTCGCATACTTATGCCTCCCCCTGTGTATAAATCAGTAAACTCATTCCCAAACTCGGCGCGCTCTCAACGTATCGAAGGGGCTTTCGTAATAACCCCTTCCTTTTTAGGAAGGATGCGAAAAGGAACAAAACTCTTTTCTATTTTCCATCAATTTTCTCAGTTTTTGCACACGAGAGGAAAGTGAAAGGCGGTTCTTGAAAAGGAGTTTTTTTCTGGAGGGGAGGATTAGCATGATTCTTGAGGAAAACAACCCTTTTAAAGTAGGATATGAAAATAAATCATCACAATTTTTGTGAAAATATTTACCTTGTATATTGATGCATTTTGATCCAATTAGTTATTCGGAATGTTGATCGGAGAGCAGAAACGTGTTGCTTCTCTTCTTTGTAATAAGCTCGTGGTATTAGGTATGCCCGAGGAGTAGACAACGACCCATTAGTAGGGCTTGGAGATATTCCTGAAATTCCGTTCCCTTCGATTTCTCCCGCCGGAAAGCCCTATTAAATTTCAAAATTTATATTTCACCCCAATATTCTTGATTGCTTCTCTCGCGAAATTAATTTTATGAATAAAAGGGTTTAAGATCGAAAAGACTCTCATTAGACTAATGGGTCCGTTTGTGGTCTAGAAAACGAGGAGCGGTTCGTATTTTAAAGGGGACAAACATTATTAATCCAATTTAACTTTGCGGTGTCATTTAACGAAAATGAAAGAGAAAAGGTGAAAGCATTTAAGAAAATCCATTCCGGTACAATTTAATTTGGTTTTTTGTATCAAATTTTTTATAAGGGGAAAGAAAAAATTGATCCAATTAAATTGACTTGAATGGAATATGCTTTGTACGTTTTATTGAGAATTTTTTAATTGGAATACTGTTAATTGGAATACCTTGCATAGAGTCCCAGAATGAATAAGCTAAGAAGGGGAAGGAGAAAAATAGCCTGCTTTCCTTTGGAAATGAGCTAAAAGGGAAGAAACGGTAGAAGAATGGTTAGAAGGGGAAGGTGAGGAAGGAGGAAGGGAAGGTGAGGAAAGAGGAAGGGAAGGAGGGGAAGGGGGAAAGGAAGAAGGAGAGGAGGAAAAGGAGAAGGGGAAAAGAAGAAGGGGAAAAGAAGAAGGGGAAAAGAAGAAGGGGAAAAGAAGAAGGGGAAAATAAGAAGGGGAAAAGAAGAAGGGAAAGGGTAAAGAAGAAGGGGAAGGGGAAAAAAGAAGGGGAAGGGGAAAAGATGAAGAGGAAGGGGAAGGGGAAAAGATGAAGAGGAAGGGGAAGGGGAAAAGATGAAGAGGAAGGGGAAGGGGAAAAGAGGAAGGGGAAGGGGAAAAGAGGAAGGGGAAGGGGAAAAGAGGAAGGGGAAGGGAAAAGAAGAGAGGAAGGGGGGAAAAGAAGAAGAGGAAAGGGGAAGGGGAAAAGAAGAAGAGGAAGGGGAAGGGGAAAAGAAGAAGAGGAAGGGGAAGGGGAAAAGAAGAAGAGGAAGGGGAAGGGGAAAAGAAGAAGAGGAAGGGGAAGGGGAAAAGAAGAAGAGGAAGGGGAAGGGGAAAAGAAGAAGAGGAAGGGGAAGGGGAAAAGAAGAAGAGGAAGGGGAAGGGGAAAAGAAGAAGAGGAAGGGGAAGGGGAAAAGAAGAAGAGGAAGGGGAAGGGGAAAAGAAGAAGAGGAAGGGGAAGGGGAAAAGAAGAAGAGGAAGGGAAGGGGAAAAGAAGAAGAGGAAGAGGAAGAAGGGGTTGATAAAGCCGCTAAAGATGATCTGGGTGGGGGGAGGGGGCTTTATCTCAGTATGGTCTTAGAAACTAATCTCCCTCTATCACTTAGTCCTTTTTAAAACTTACTAGTTTCAACTTCAGTCCCAAGTTGAGTATAAAATGCTGTTTTCTTTGATAAATTTCAAATTTTCATATTCTTACCTAAGCAAAAAGACCCACACGCACGTGTCTTTGGTTGTTCCAAGTAGGGATATGGTTATATTATACGAAAGTCCCTCCGACGAATCAACTGGGAAATATATGGGCTCTATCTCTCAACTGGTTTTTTTTCCACCTTCAAGAAAAGGCGGCCTTTTCTTACACATCCAGGGAAAAAAAACATTCATTTTATCATATTTCAAGATTCAACGATTTAATTGCATTTTTTTTTATATTAGACTTAAAAGCTTGGCAAGTACGATAAGAGCCTTTCGGATGAATGGCTTTAATCTGAGACGTTCTAATGATCGATGAGGCTTTCATAGCTGTCACCACTCTCGGCTAAATACACCATCCATGTATTTTACCTATTCATCATCCCTATAAACCATAAAACCGCATGAACATTTTTAATATAATGGATTTCCGATTAAAAAAATTCTTTAAACAAAGTCAAAACTAATTATTTTTGTTGTTTTCCCTGGGCAAGCACGTATTGTTTGCTTCTCTCAGCCGGTAATGAGTTTTAAGAGGGCATTGTAATGAATGCATGATTAGTTGTCTAGGTTTTTCTCTCCCCGTTCTTTTTTTTACACTCCGCAACCCTACAAGATTAGATTTACGAAGGTTGTTAAAGTTTAATAAACCTGGCGTGCCGCTCTCTTGTATATCTTCATTGACCTGTTTTTTCACTTCTTTTTTTGTTCACATTATACGCCTTTTTTACCTTTTTAATACGTTGAATCGATTTATTTTGCTTTGTATACTGAATATAAAGAATTAGCAATTTTGCGAGAGAGAGAAAAAAAAGGTTTGACACCATATAAAAGAGAAAAAGTCGATAAAGTCAACAGAAATAAAATGTCAGTTGAAAGTTTTAAAAAAGCCTCAAAATGAGTGGGAATGATCCGAAGAGTTTTCTTCAAAATTCGAGCTCGGAGGTGAAAAAGTGAAACGGAGCGAAATTGCCTCGGGAATGCGGAAAAAGGGGTGTCAGACGGTTTTTTTTATGAACTTCAAGAGAGTTGTGAAAGTTCCCTTTTCATTGTTGTTACGGAGTCGTAGGGTTTTTTTCAGTCCAGTTCTCCTATTAGCTTTGGGTCTAGTAACAACCCTTTATGTACAAAGTTACGCCTTTTTTTTTCACCTTTTTTTTTATTTGTCAATCGTCCAATTTAAAAAAAAATCAAATTTAAATTTTTTCGAATTACCATAATAACAGCAATTGGCTAAAGTAAATCTTCCGGTAAAGTAAGGAAAAAAAATTTAAAAGTTTCCAAAGTTAAGGAAAAGTTTTAAAAATGACGGGGAAATTGGCGTTCCTCGAAGTTAAAACGGATCCTGAACTTTTTCCTCTTTTCCAACATCCAAGCGCCCGAAAGACTCATGTTTCAATCTTTAAATATTTTTCCTTACCCTATTTTCTGACGTTTTATGTAAAATTTTTTTCTGCGTTCATTGAATTTACGCTTCTTTGGGCCTCGATCAAGAGCTACTCGCTCGGATGAGGGAGAACCAAAAGAATGAACATCCTTGTCACCGTAAAGTGAAGTGAAAATTATGGCAAAGTCGTTCTTTGAAATCCACAAATAGGCCTATCGATTCCCCTTATTATACGCTTGTTAACAACAACTCAGCCAATAAGGAAGTAAATTACCAATTATTAGTTTAGCAACTTTGTTACTTCAAACTAGGCCAAAGTCAGACAAAACAGTTTTGACTGGACTGGGCACACGAGCTTAGCTAAAAGTGTGTCCTTTTAAGGTTACAACATAAGAAAGTGAAGGGAGGCCACCTATAGATGGATGCGGAGGCCACCTATTGGCGGATGTGGAGGCCACCTATTGGCGGATGTGGAGGCCATCTATAGATAGATGGATGTGGAGGCCACCTATAGGTGGATGTGGATGCCACCTATAGGTGGATGCGGAGGCCACCTATTGGCGGATGTGGAGGCCACCTATAGATGGATGTGGAGGCCACCTATAGATGGATGCGGAGGCCACCTATTGGTGGATGTGGAGGCCACCTATTGGCGGATGTGGAGGCCACATGTAGATGGCTGTTTTAAAGAGCAGTGGTGAGCGGCAGCCCCCAGTTGCATGGGATGACTGAAAATTGCCACATGAATGTCTAATAAGCCAACATTGAGAGACATGTTTTCAATTCGGTATAGTTTCAGCTTTATTGCGTTAAATCGTCTTAGAAGGGGTTTGACTTTATCTTTGAAAAGGAAAAGTCCTTTAATTCTATTTTGCTTGAAATTTCATTTCTCGGAGTAGAATTAACTTCGGCTTATTTTAAGTTCGGAGAATCACCCCCGTGGATCGAGGGGTGATTTAATGAAAACTCAGACAATGTGTTTCTCCTCCTAATTTCCGCCCGTTTCGTATTGTCCCCCCCGGCCCCCCTTCCTCTGTCCCGACGGGTTTGGTGCAATATCTGTAAGAATCGAGACCGGGAGGAGTCTAAAGGGTTATTGCTTAAGATCTAATCTCGTCTTTTCTCCTTTTTCCCTCTCTATTTTCATGAGACAATGTTTAAGTGGTAATCCAGGCTTTTAACCTTCCTATGCCCCTTTCCCACATATGGCTACTTCTTATTTAAACAGACATTAAAGGACTTTCTTCTCGGATCCTCTTAACCCCTCGTTTTTCTCTCAATTTCTCAACTAGGATCAAACATTTAGTCCCATTTTCTCGATATTAATTACTTATGAGTCGGGAAATTCAAAGAAAATAGGATTTTCGAAGGTTTGAGTTGTCTTTTCATTGGCAATTCCGTCCAATCGATTTCTATTCGAGATCTCTTTTTAAGGGTTCCCACCTCAAAATCAACACTCATTCGATTGTCTTTTTCCGGACCGTTCTTTCCAATCGCGACAACTCAATCTTTATTTTCTCCACTTTCCTTTTGATGAAGACAGTTCAGTGAACTTTGCAGGTTGGAGTCGCCTTTAGAAGCCTCCAAACTTGTGAAAGTTGTTTCTCACATGTTATAGAAAAAATGATTTTAGTTTTAGGAGATTCGAAATGATGAAAAATTCCAAGTTTCCGGTCTGCAAGGCTGAGGTGTACGAAAACCTTGGGATCCCATATCCGGCCGGGTCGCGTCCGAATCCTTTTTGCCCGGCCGCCGTCTTAGGCTACATGATGAAAAACGACGGAAGAGTCTGCAGGACCGAATTCCTCGAAGCAATCGGCTACCCTATCCGCGACACTGCTCCTCGATGCGACTGCAAAGGACGAAAAAGAGGAAAATCTTCGTCGAATCAGCTCTGCGAGAAGGCCTTCGTAAAGAAAAAGAAAACGAACAAAGATATAATTAAAGAAGAGAAAAAGAAGAAGATGGAAGCTGAATTGGAAATGCTCGAGAAAGAACTCAATCTCGTACAAGGCGAACTCAGAGCTATCGAATTACAACAAAAACTTTTATCACCGGGAAAATTCTCGGATTCGGATCCACACAGAGGACGTTGTTCCTCCCCTAGATGCTCCACACGCTAATAAACTTTTCAATGAGATTTAGCTTCTATATTTAGGCCAAAGCGATGACTGATCGCAAAGGACAAGTTGTTATCCAAGGTGGGTTTGATTGATGCCGACGTTCTGGCCTTGTTTCACCCCAAACCATCCCTCAGCCACTGTTATATTGTTAATCCTGCGGTAATGTCATAAATTGAAGCCTCCCCCCGAACTCCGTATAATCCACCTCGGTTTATTATCATAAATCAATCTTCCAAGAAAAAGGGGGGATCAAGATAAATAAGAGTGAAAAACCGCTTCAATTTTTTATGTTAATCGATTATAATTTTCTCAATTATTGTGGAGGAACGTTTATGCTTTATTAAAACGCCCTTAATCAAAATAGAAAGCTATCTCCGGTAAAGGAGTCCCTTATCGTCATACGAGTCTACTAAAAGCGATTGTTTCTAACTGCTTTCTCACCCCCTTCCTATTTCCTGTTTAGCGAAAATGTTCCCTCCATTTCCTCCTCCTGAAATGAAAAGGTGTCATATTCAAACATGACTCCTCTCTAAACTTAAACTAGAAAGGAAATAAGATTCGTAGTATTCCGCTAAAAAAAAAAAAAAATTTCCTGAAAAAAATTCCATGGATGAAAGAGAAATCAGAACTTGACACTCTATTCCTTTCCTAGAAGTCCGAAAGCACTGAAAAAGCGGATTTAAAATAGAAGAAATAGTTTTAGTTTTTTATTACACCATTTTCTGCTTTGAAACCAATATACATGGCCAGTGAATCGAACATTATTAAGTTACGACCTAAGTTTTTTAATCTGAGACTCAAAAGAAGGACTAATTATGCTGCAACAAGTGAATATATAGATTAGAAAAGGAAGGGCCAATAAAAAGAGGGGGGGTGGTTGTGGAAAGGTTGACTTATGGGGTTCCCTCTCCAATTTTGCCTCCAGCTTGTAGCTTATTCCTTTAAACTTTCCAGTGTTGCCAGACTGAGAACTTCATAACCAATAGGGCTGCTTTACAGTGTTGCTGAATCGGGCTCCTTTAAACTTTGCAGGATTGCCGGACTGTGCAATTTACCATCAATTGGACTGCTTTGCAATGTTGCCAAATTGGTTTCCTATGAACTTCCCGGTGTTGCCAGACTGAGGACTTTATCGTCAATCGGACTACTTTACATGGTCGCCAAATTGGGTTCCTATGAACTGCCCAGTGTTGCCAGACTGAGAATTTCATAACCAATAGGACTGCTTTGCAGTGTTGCCAAATTGGGCTCCTTTAAACTTTGCAGGATTCCCAGACCGTGCGTGCAATTTACCATCAATTGGACTGATTTATAGTGTTGCCAAATTGGACTGATTTACAGTGTTGCCAAATTGGGTTCCTTTGAACTTCCGAGTGTTGCCAGACTGAGAACTATATGTTCAATGGGACTGATGGGAAAGCAATTGTTGCCGATATGGACCTCTTTAAACTTAAAGGTATTGACAGACCAAGTACTTCATCATCAATTGGACTGCTATACAGCGTTGCCAAATTGGGCTCCTTTAAACTTTACAGGATTGCCAGACTGAGCACTTTACCATCAATTGGACTGCTTTAAAGTGTTGCCAAATTGGTTTCCTATGAACTTCCCGGTATTGCCAGACTGAGGACTTTATCGTCAATCAGACTACTTTACATTGTCGCCAAATTGGGTTTCTATGAACATCCCAGTGTTGCCAGACTGAGAACTATATGTTCAATGGGACTGCTGGGAAAGCAATTGTTGCAGGTTTGGACCTCTTTAAACTTAACGGTATTGACAGACCAAGTACTTCATCATCAATTGGACTGCTTTACAGCGTTGCCAAATTGGGCTCCTTTAAACTTTACAGGATTGCCAGACTGGGCAATTTACCATCATCTGGACTGCTTTAAAGAGTTGCCTAGATTCCTATGAACTTCCTAGAGTTGCCAGACTAAGAAGTAAGAACTATGTTGTTAATTGGACTGCTGGGGAAGCTATTGTTGCCAAATTGGACTTATTAAAACTTAGCAGTATTGCCAGACCAAGTGCTTCATCATCATCAATCGGACTGCTTTACAGTGTTGCCATATTTTAATATCCTAATATTAATTACAATTTAGGATACTTTACACGTCATCCTAACTTGTCATTCTGTCCAAAGTGGATGTTTAAGTTTAAGCCAGAAACTGAGGAAATTGTGGCCTATCCTTTTCAAGTTCTAGAAAGGTGTTCTGGTAGTTCTTATAGCTTTTTACTTTCAAGTTATGAGGAAGTTGTGAAAATTTAAAAAGGTCACGAAAGTCTGAATTGAAACGGATTAGACACATTTAAGTTGTGTAGGCTTGAGCTTCATAACGTAGAATTATAAGTGTCATAAACACCCCCTCTAAGTTCTTAAGCACCTAAACTTTAATGAGAAAGTGCATAATATCTCAGACTCGTTTTAAACATTTACACGAGTCGTGCATTATTAAAGAAATGTCCGAAAATTAAAACGGTTTCTAAAGTCTGCTACTGGTTAAAAATGAAAAGTAGCCTTCTTTTGTCGAGTACAAAACGTAGGGAAACAATTGTGTTAATAAGACAATACATGAAGTTGTAGGCCGGAGTCTGTTTTTGGAAAAGGGTTGAATAAGTGAGGGTGGGGAGGTGGAGGGGGAGTGGTTTGGGGCGACGTAAAGGGTTCTTTAGATGAGCACCAGGAGGCGTCGCTTAGGCAAAACTTTCTCAGTTCTCTCCCTTCTCATTAACAAGTGAGAAGAGGGGACGCGGAATGGTTACAAGTGAGAGGGTGTATTCCAGAGTAAACACATTATTACAAGCTTTCCGTTAGGACTTTCGAGGAATACGAGACAAAAGGAGCAGACGCCTCGGGAGTTTAAATAAAATTAAAGAAAAGTTGAACGTCGCGGGCCTTTTCCCTCCTTTTTCCGGAGCTATCGAGTTACCTCGAACTTTTCTCACGACCTGCAAAACATTATTCTTTAACGTCCTTCAACGCTTTATAACCCACAGCGTCCCGGAGCCTGTTTTCACATGGAGAAACTGATAAAAACTTCCCTGAAGGGATCCCATCTTGTAAACAAAAGTGGCAAACTTTATTCCAACTCAAATATTAAGTGCGCATACCTTAAATCACGAAAGAACCTAAAAAAGTTCTAAAAGAAATCTCTACTTTGACAAATTGAATTACCTAGAGCTTTTTTCGGCAAACATGACCTTCAAACTTCCCACAAATTATATGAAAAATAGATACTCCATCCTCTTAAGACCCTATCCTGTATAATATGGTAAAAATTTGGTGAAGGAAGGGGTTATCTGTTGTACGTTGACCTACGTCCTTTAGCGTACCTTCCTTTAGCCACAGTTACTTTGACCCATTTTTTGAAGGGAAATGATCCTTTTTAGTCAGATTTCGAAGCTTTTTTTGACAAGAAAAGAGCCATTTTGGAGAGATTTCGTATATTTTTCAAAAAGGAGGACCATTTCCAGCCATATTTTGACCCTTTTTGACAAAAAAAAACCCTCTCCAGTCAGAATGGTCAAATATTGACAAAAAAGATACTGTTCAGCCTGATTTTGACCCTTTTGGATAAGATAAGACCCTTTTCAGACTGATTTGGAACCTTTTTCGACAAGAAAAGCTCCTTTTCAGCCATATTTTGTCCCTTTTTGACAATAAAAAGCCCTTTTCATTCAGATTTCGACCATACTTGACAAGGAAGATACTTTTCAGACAGATTTTGACCCTTTTTTGACAAGATAAGACTCTTTTCAGCCTGATTTTGAACCATTTTCGACGAGAAAAGTCCCCTTTACCCATATTTTGACCCTTTTTGACAAGAAAATACCCTCTCCAGTCAGAATGGTCAAATATTGACAAAGAAAGATACTGTTCAGCCTGATTTTGACCCTTTTTGATAAGATAAGGCCCGTTTCAGACTGATTTTGAACCTTTTTCGACAAGAAAGCTCCTTTTCAGCCATATTTTGACCCTTTTTGACAATACAAAGCCCTTTACATTCAGATTTTGAACATTCTTGACAAGAAAAGCTCCTTTTCCGCCATATTTTGACAAGAAAAGACCCCTCTAATTCAGATTTTGACCATTCTTGACAAAGAAAGATACTTTTCAGACAAATTTTGACCATTTTTGACAAGATAAGACCCTTTTCAGCCTGATTTTAAACCTTTTTCGACGAGAAAAGCCCCCTTTCACCCATATTTTGACACGGAAAAACCCTTTTCATTCAGATTTTGGCCATTCTTGACAAGGGAAGATACTTTTCAGACAGAATTTGACCCTTTTTTGGCAAGAAAATACCCTTTTTGCCAGATGATCGAATAAGCATCACCTTGCTAACTTCTCATTTCTCCCAACAACACTAAGAAATTGACCCAATTTGACATAGTCTGGCTTTATTAAATTGAAATTGATTTAGAATTTGAAGGACTTGGAGTATGCGATGTGTCCCTTTCATTCTAGGAATGCGACCTGTGAAGTTTAAAATAAATAATATGCCAAGAGGAATCTTTGATCTTTTAGCGAGTTTTTTTATTTATTTTCCTTTTACATATAAAAGAGAGAACATTCAAGATGTCAATGCCTTTTTGGTAGGTGCTTATCAAAATAAGAGCTTGTGCTAACGTCTTTCTTTCTTGTTTTTAAGTTCAGTGTCTTTCAAAAATAGGCTCACTTAAGGCCCACCTGTTCAGAAAATACCGAAACATAGACTGTCAAAAAAATTTTGGTAATTTGACATGTAAAGGGCTCCGAAGCCCTTTCAAAAATAGGATGACATGCCCTCCAGCTGTTTTTGAGGTTTGGTTCATTTGGGTCCATAGGAAGACTTCCCTCTAGACCAAAATCTCTTATTCTGACCAATCATTGAGACTTTGCTAGATTGTAGAGAAACAAAAGTATGTCGGAGGAAAGCCACAAATCGAACTTTCTCAAGAATTAGGTGCTCTACAGATTTCTCCACAACTATTAATTATTTTTTTACGAGGACGTTAATATGGTAATCGTCAAAAAAAGTCGATATAAAGGTAAAAATTTTGTTTCAAAAGTCTTTTATTGTGCTTGTCTTTGTTTGGGGAAGGATGTCGGAAAGTGTCAGCTCAGCCGGACGTTAAGAGCCTTCGCCTAGTAGGGCCGTTTTCCCAGTGGTAAAAGGTTCGAACGTCCGGCCCACGTAAACTCCCTCCCTGGTCCCACCCCTAATGAAAGTATAAACAACGGAGTAATCAAATTAAGCCACTAGTCCTCCGTAAACCGCACAAAATCCACGAGAAAGCCCGTGTTTTTACAACAGAAGAAAATTGAGTAGAGAGCCTTTACGTATTATTTTAACTTAAATTTAATTCCATAAAATGTTAATTTTAAAATGAAAATTTTTTTATTATTGTTATCCGCATTTATCAAGTAAAATCTCGCGAAAGCATGAGAAAAAAGAGGTTTGTTCTAGGCACGGGTAAAAAATATAGGGGAAGTGATGAAGTGCCTTTGAAAGCCGCTCCGGATTTTTCGTATATTTTGTGTGTCGCAGTCCGGCCCCTAAGTTAAGGGCAGAAAACAACCCTCGAACAAAAGCCGCCCAAAAAATGGAGATCCGAGGGAAAAAAAGTAATTACCGTCCGATCACAATAAATTTCAAGATTTCGATCTTGGCCACCCCCGCAGACTTGGAGCATAAAGAAAAAGGCAATTACGTGAGAAAATATAAATCTTGGGACCGTCGAGTAAGTACTAAGGGGGGGTTCTTTAGGGGCATCGGTAAACGGAGGTCTTCTTCATTCGAATAGCCAAACGTTTCCAAGACATTGAACTGATCATTTTCCGATAATCACATCGTAGAGATACTTCCAATAATAGTTCTACACAACAAAATATTATATTTTGCCAAATCAATAAAATGTCATTTCGATGATTAATTTTTGGTTTAACTGTTTTGCATGATTCATGGTTTTCTGAAACATAATTAAATTATTTAAAGCGCGGTATTCTGTCAATGATTAAGCTGATATTACTAATTAAATTTTGAAAATTTAAAGAGGATTGATCACGCTGAAATAATCCCAGGTGAAGTAATTGAAAACTAAAGCATATTCCCAAAATGTTTGTTGAAAATTCATAATAGCCACTCATATAACTAAGCTTTGGATATTTTTTTAATATCATTAAAAGCGAATTTTGGATTAACCCCATAAATAAAAATTTACCTCTTTATGTTCGGGTTTGAGGGCGATAAAAATTTTCAATTAGAAGATATTTTATTGTCGAAAAAGGCTGTAAAAGTCATATTTGATAGCCTTGACTGGATTAAATAAACGAATTGATGAAGGACATGAAGTCTTCAGTCTTCACACCTGGTCTTCATCTTTGCTATTGATCCTGGATGGTTATGTAAAAGTCTTCATATTTGATAGCCTTGACTGGATTAATGACGAATTGATGAAGGACATGAAGTCTTCAGTCTTCACACCTGGTCTTCATCTCTGCTATTGATCCTGGATGGTTATGTAAAAGTCTTCATATTTGATAGCCTTGACTGGATTAAATGAACGAATTGATGAAGGACATGAAGTCTTCAGTTTTCACACCTGGTCTTCATCTCTGCTATTGATCCTGGATGGTTATGTAAAAGTCTTCATATTTGATAGCCTTGACTGGATTAAATGAACGAATTGATGAAGGACATGAAGTCTTCAGTCTTCACACCTGGTCTTCATCTTTGCTATTGATCCTGGATGGTTAGTGGATGGATGGTGCCACGATGCTCGATGGACCTTCACACGAAGTCTTCTTTGGCATTGGTGCTGGTTAGGTCTAATCCGTATAGTCTTCACATAGATGCTTATAAGTTCGATCTACAGAGCAGTTAGAAGGGTCCTATCCTGCAAAAAGTGGTGTAAAAGATTTCATTGTTTTAAATGGTCCATTTGCGTCCCAATAACATGTTTTTCAAGGGTGCCAATAGATGCATACCTGGCACAACTTTTGGCAGCCGAAAAACCTCGATTTTTTTCAATTTTATGTATAACTTGACAACAGGACATATTGTGTGGAAAATAGTGGTAATTTAAAGAAGAAAACATTCTGCGTCGATTAAAAGTTTGCTAAAATCGGAGAAATAGAAAAGTGTTTACAGGTAGACAAAAACTTCAGTTTTTCAAATGAATGAATGAAGAATGGAGTTTTCAGTTTTTACGTATGGCATATAGATGGTCGATGGATCCTGCTTAGAAATGATTAAAACAACATTAAAAATGTCAAAATTTCTTATTGAAAATTGTGATACAATCAAAATCAAGAAAAGTATCAAAATCCTCTCCAAAATAGAGATGTTCACTCAAGATATACACTAGACGTTCATAGTATGAATAAGTACTTAAGAAAGACTCAAAACAACAAAAAGCTTGAATTTTTCTGAATCAGCCATTGACCTTTTCCTAGATCATTTTTGAAAAAAATACCCTTAAGAGAGACCCTTGGAAGAAAAGATGAAGAGGAGCGAAATAATATGAAGGAAAGGACGGGTTCCTGAGTTATTGTGACGTAAAGAAGTCGACGTCACATACTCCGAAATAAGGACGGAAATAGAGAAGAAAAAAGGTAAAATCCAAGACGTGGAAGATTCGTTTACGACATGAGAAAATTCGGAGGTCTAAAATTACATACTTCAACACTGACAATGTAAAAAGGGAGGAGAAAAGACGTCTTCTTTCCTCAGGTAATGTGATTTTTTTTTACAAAATTTAATTTTATGATGCGTTAAATTATTTATATGAGTCTAGAGTGTGATGTTGGTTGGGTAATTATTTTATAGCCCCTGGAGTTTCATTCCCTTTGAAAATAATTGATTTTAATTTCCCCCAACCTCCTAAAATATTAACGTCATTCACCCCTTTGAAATAGGCATACGGGTTATTCAATAATCCGATAAAATCTCTCCTTTGTTTTTCAATATAATGAGTTTATTGATTTTAAATTTTTTCGAATTATAAATATTCATGGACTGGCAAGTTTCGAGGTCTGTTCGGATCGAGGCAAAAAGCTTCAATTTAAACCAGTCACCGGGCAAAACCGAGAACGTTTATGCAAATGAATCCGAAAGCCGTTAACCCCCAGCGTCCCTTGGTCACTCCTCAACTTCTTAGCTCAACGGTGACGTCACTAACTTTACCGCTTACGTCATTATGTTGCTAAAGTAGCAAAACAGTGTAGCGATACACAAAGAAAATCTTCACCAACCAAAGTGTAAAGTGTTAACCAAAACAACGCGATGGTTTTCCGCTATATTTTCCCTCAGATTTTTATTGTTTTTGGTATGAAAAACACTCTCCACTGTCCATAATTTGGAAAAAAGAATTTAAAAAATAAATTGTTAATTAGAACCGTAGTCAGTTATTGGGCACAATCAAACTGTCAGCAAAAACCTGATCTTCAGTAATTTGGCCCAAAAATCAGCGATTGGGCCCAATCATTCATCATATCATCGGCCAAAGAAATTGTGATTATGGTCTTTTGTGATTTGGCCCAATAAAACAGTCGTTACTGCGTAATCGTAATAACAGTCTTTATGTCCTGATCATCAGTAAATTGCCCAAAAATCCGTTTTTATCGCCCAATTTTCAGTGATTTCGCCCAAAAAGGTAATTACTGCCCAAGCGATTGGGTTCAAAAATTGAGATTATTGCCTTTTGTCAGTGATCTAGCCCAATAAAACGTTCGTTGTCATATATGTATCCCTTTTGTCAGTGATTAGTGAGCAGGGTCTACCTGGAATCCGAAACACTTGACGAAAAAACAGGACTGTCCCGCGCTATACAGGACATTTGGCGACCCTGCTTTTACCCCGACATTCATCTACCCCGAAAAAGCCTGATCCGAGCAATTCGCAAGAAATAAAAAGCTTATTTATCACAAGCACTTTCATTTTAAGCGACGATAATAACCTTTAAAAAAAAGCTTCCACTCTAAATTTCTCTTTTTCGAAAAGCATTTCAAGCCCGAGGGTTGTAAAATATTTTATTTTAAATTTCTTTCGAGATTCTTAAAAGCTCTTATAAATCCGAGATTGAGCTGAGTATTATGTCTCTAGTACAGGGAATATTAAAAGGAAAGGAGTAGTTATAAGGACGACAGCTTGCGGTTATTTCCAACCTTCAACGTTCCAGGCTCAACGAAATGAGGGAGTCCGACACTATATATGGAGCAATATCCGACCCTTTCTCAACTGACCAATCCGGATTCCGTCTTCAAAATTTCACCTTAAAACCTTCCACCCAAAACATTTAAATAAACCAATACAGCCTTTTGTTCTAAAACATTTTAAGCGTCAATTAAGAGAAAAAATTTCTTTTCAACAATTAAGACAAGATTTAAAAAAAAGTCTTTGTAAAAGTAATTTATTTTTATTTTAAAATGTATTAAAAAAAGAAGGAAACAGAAAAAGAATATGTAGTTGATTAATTTTTAATTAATTTTTTTTTTTTTTTTTTTTTTTTTTTTTTTTTTTTTTTTTTTTTTTTTTTTTTGGAAAAGTTGTTTTTCAACGTTTTAACCACTTCATCATCTTTGTTAATTAAAAAATAACAACCATTTTTATTTAAATTAAAAAAAAATTATTTGATTAGGGCTCAATATATTATTTTCTGAACAATTTTTGAGTTCTAAAAACAGGATTTTTTTTCGCTTTTAAAATAAATTAGACTTTGATAAAAAAGCCTGAATGAATCTTTTTTAAGAATGGAAAAAAGGTTTTTTAATTTTAATTTTTTTCTTTTATTTTGAGCGAGTTCTTGTGAAAAACAATAGGAAAAGAGGAAGGGCTGTCAAATAACACGTGTTCCGTTTAACTCAGGGTCTCTGGAAACCTTTTGTCGATTGTGCCTTTGTCGAACCTGCCCTTTTAACCTTTCCTTCAATAAAAACCTCCGCCCTTTTCCAAGTATTACAAAAAGTGTATTATAAAATCAGGGAAATGTAGAATTTTGGAAAGGAGAAAATGTAATCATTTAAAATTTTGATGGCTCGAAGTGTTTCTTGAGTTTTCAAGACGGAATTGGACGTAAAACTTAAAAGGGAAGGCTTAATCGAGTTAGGCCTTCACTCAACAAGTTAATTGCAAAATATGTGTCGGAGAACTAAGCACACCCTTAACGCATACCTTATGAAGAAGAGGTTCTTCTATTAGATTTCGGGAGTGTATCTTTCTACTTGGCACTTAAGACGTTTCAGTAGTATTGGACTTTAAATTTTGATTATCTTCGTACAACTTCTGGATTTCGTCACAACTTCTGAAGAACGAAAATAACGTTATGCCAGAGACGGAAAAATCAATCATACAATGATAAATGGTGCTCTTGAACTACCTCCCTTTTTTGGACCATCGCCAGACTTAAGTAACGCCAAATTCTCTGTTTACACACACAACCTCAAATCTCTAAGATCCACTCGCAATGACTCTTGAGCCCTTTTATGGAAGTTAATGCCAGTTTCACTTGATTTTTAATACGTTCTTGTAAGTTTTTGTTTTATTTACATTTTATAAACCATTTTAACTTTCTCCAAAATGGACTATGGAGGTGGTAGAACCCCATAACTTAACTTTTTTTAGAATTTTCGGGCTCTACAGACCTCTCAACATGCACCAAATATCCCCTCCTCCATCCACCTCCGCCTACACCTCTTAGTGTGACTACATAGTACGCATTATGCGTGATTTTACGCATTCCGAAGATTTGTAAGCAACACGAGTTGAACTTTTCCGTAGAGGCCTTTGTTTACGCATTTCGGAATAACAACCCAAAGAGATAATAAAGCCATATTTTGAACCCTTATGACCCTTTTTAGCCTAATTTTGAACCTTTTTTGATAAGAAAATACACTTTTCAGCCTGATAATGACCCTTTTTGACAAGAAAAGACTCTTTTCAGCCTAATTTTAAACCTTTTTTGACAAAAAAAAAAAAAAAAAAAAAAAAAAAAAAAAAAAAAAAAAAACTTTTTCAGACTGATTTTAACCATTTTTACAAGCAAAGATACTTTTCAGCCTGATTTTGACCATTTTTACAAGAAAAGATTCTTTTCAGATAGATTTTGACCATTTTTAAATAAGAAGAGACCCTTTTTAACCAGATTTTGGCCATATTTAGCAAGGAAATACCCTTTTTGGCCTAGTTTTGAATTTTCATTTGACAAGAAAATATCCTTTTTAGGAATATATTGTATCTTTTCGACAAGAAGAGTCTATTTTAGCCAGATTTTACACTTTTTTCCCAAGAAAAGACCTTTTTTAGCCACTTTTAAAATTTAAATGCTCACTATTTGCTAAAAATTCAAACGTCTTAAAGTACGTGATAAATTTCTTCTGGTCACCCTACCTCTCCTAGGTAGGTCAATCCATCGCCTTCCCCCAACCTTCCACTACCTCCCTTTACGTCACTTCTCCTCCCTCCTCACACCTCCACCAACATTTTTATCTTTTTTTGGAATCTACATCCGTTTGAAAAGTAAAAGGTCGTTCCTGTTGAGTGATTTGAACATTCTGAAGTGAAATGAAATTAAAAAAAATATGAAAGAAGTGTTCTCTTTCATCTCGAAAATTTTATTTTTCGCCTCGAGGTTCATGGAGGACATTTCCATCCGTTGAAACGAGGAAATCCGTTTCTCCCCGTTTTAATATTTCATTTTGAAATTGCTAATGGGAAATTGAATCAAATATTATTCAGTGCGTACTTAGGTTGACGATGTGGAAGGGAGCGGAGGTAATAAAACTCCATGGCGTACTGATCAGAGGATTAAACAAATGACCTTTTATCTCATCATCCCGAACCGTCCGTTCCATAAAACCGCTATTTGTTGACATATATTGAATTTCATTAAACCACAAAACGACATGAAATACACTGCGGCCATTTTAATTGAGAGAATAATATTTTCAGAAGAAAATCATTCTAAATATGTATTGGTATCGAGGAACAAAAAGGCACGAATGGATCTATATGGTCAAAAACTGTCTGGCATGATTCAACAAACATTCCATAGTGGGGCGACTGCATAGAAACATTGGACATTGCCATTTTACAGCCAACAGATTAGAACTACAAAAAAATGTTTCAAGTTAACTCCCCTTATTTTTCGACGAGGAATCGATTTCAATAGACAGATTTTAATTTTGATGTACAGGCCCAGGCTTAATCGCCAAGGAACATCAACTCGATCCACTATTGTGCACAAAAGTGACATACCCGGTACCACTAAAACGTTAGTAAAGGTTTCCACCACCCCAAGAATTTACTTGAAATTAAGAGCAGAGTCGATTGAAATCATTAAAATACAGGGTCTGTCTGGGCCACCCTGAACATTAAAATTAAAATCTATCCATTGGAATCGATTCCTCTCTAAAAATAAGTGGGATTCACTTTAAACATTTATTTGTAGGTCTAATCTATTGACGGTGAAATGGCAATGCCCAATACTATGATTTCTTTACGTCCATACTATGCAGTCGCCACACAGTGCAATGCATGAACATTTTTGAACGTGTTTGCTAATGCTCAGTTCGTAGATAGTGTTTGTACGTTGGTTGCCTGATTAAAAATGGATGGCAGCTATTCGAATGTTGCAATAGTGAGAAAGAGGCCCAAACATGTCATTTTAAAAAAACGATGGTGCCATTCAGCACCCTTTCATAACTTGACTAATTGAGATCTCCGTTTTTTGCCGATTTATCCTAATCCTCAGTAATAGGCGCGGTCAGACGTGGCATAACGTCTTAAACAATGATTTGAAGCGTGCTAAAGGTGCTACTCATTGCCTCAATCCCCTGAGTTGGGAGATGAAGACACAGCACAGCTTTTACGAACAAAAAGGCCTCTTCAATGGTACACTTTTTTTTTTTTTTTTTTTTTTTTCAGTACAAATCCAAATTGCCTATAAAAATCTAGATCCTCTAACGATCAATGGGAAAGTTAAAAATAATGAAAATTATGTTACCAACCTTGTAATTTATAGGAAATGCGGTTATTTAAAAGCACATTGAATGGAATACGCGATCTGAATAATTTAAAGCCTAAATTGATTACATCTAAATAGGTTAGAGGGTGTAATGTAGTCCAGAAATGAAAATTCAATTCTTTCGCCAAGAAAAAAAATTGCGGGGGTTATGACGTGATCGTGTTTTTGACCGGAAGCGTTTTTCTCCCTTTTAGTAAGTAGTATCGATCAGATTTTTTCGTCTCGGTTCTCCTTTTTCCGAAAAAAAGAAGGAAAAAAAGGAGGCGTTTAATTGGAAGGAAATGGAAGGCGTTATTGCGATTAGAGTTTTTCAGGGGAATGCTTCTAATGGGGGTAATTTTATAAATAAGGCTACAACCCTGGGGGTGTGGGCCGATAAAAGAGCGAGAAAAAAAACCTCGAAGAAGGCCCACCTAAACCTAGCCTGGTCACGCCATCTTTTCCTATCTGAAACGAGAAAAATAAAAATATATCGGAATAATAATGGCATTAAAGAACTCAAAGAACGGAGAGTCGTAAAAATGAATACATTTTTACATCCTTCTTGAAAATCAATAAAAATAATTATTTAGCAAATTAAAAAAAAAAAAAAAAAAAAAAAAAAAAAAAAAAAAAAAAAAAAAAAAAAAGTTTTTCAAAAGAAAATGTAGGTTTCTAGTGATGTTTTCAAACTAAGTTTATTTCTTATTTTTCCGAATTTCTCCAGTCTCATTTTAAAATCAAATAAACCAATATTACACTTTTCTTTTTGGTTACGTATTTTACGTTTCTCGATGAAAAATGAGTTGAAATTAAAGGAAAAACGTTTAAATAAAAAAGGGGGAGCAATTTGTATAGATAATTCAAAGGCGAAAAAAAAGTAGACTTTTAATAAGACAAAATTGTTGTCATTAACTTAATTGTTGATAACGTTAAGGCAATTATTCTTGTAGGTCACGTGATTTTTCGTGTTATAAATAGCCCTGTGTTTAAAAATATGTTTTTTTTGGGTGTTTTCGGGTTGGTCTTTCAAAGAGACGGTTGCGAAATAAACACGGAGATACTGATCTTTAAATGCTCTAATAGACACATTACTCACATAAGGGTAGCACCAAAGGCTTTTGAAAAGAGAGAGAAAAAAAAGCTTTCGAACACGCGAAAAAAGATTTTGCTTTTAGAAAATCCATTTTGAATTAAGCATGAATAAAAGGCCTTTTAAATCAAGAATAACGGGCCAAGAGGTGTCTTTATATATATTTTTTATTTTTTTCGGATCACCTTTGAACTTTGAATGAAGCTGATCCTAAATTCGGACATAAAAATTATTCATTGAAATATTAACGATCACGCCAGGGCCAGGGGGAAAGATGAAAGTGACCAAAAAGTGATTTCGAGAAAAATGAAAAACAAAACTATTAATATAATAGATATTATATAGATAAAACTTCGTTATAACGCTCCCGTTTATAACGATTTCCCGGTTGTAACGCTCTTTTTCCCTGGTCCCGGTCCCTGGGGGTGTATTTCCAAAGGAATTTTGTTCGTTTTAACGCTCCAATTTCCCGTTTATAGCGCTTCGATGGAAGAAAAAAAATTTTTTTTTCTTCGAATTTTGTCATTTCTTCGTATAGGAATTAACAAAAAAGTGATGCCGAGGGCAATTTTTCAAAAACCAATTAAGATAAAAGACGTTTTATCCTTAAAAAAACGATGCTTTCTCATGCTGGATTCTGAGAAAGTGCAGATTCAATGACTTTATGTAAACAAACCTATACAATATGTTTCCACGAATTCAGAAGTCGTTACTTCGAATTTCTATTTATTTTTTTCAGTCAGTCTTTTATCTCACGCAGGGGAGTGATCATTGCTTAATTAAAATTTCGGGGAGATCATTCTCTACTAAACAAAATAGCGTTACTTAAGGAGTTCGACACTCTCTGACAATGGCCCAGAAAGCCGAAATATCAAAAAGTGAGTCCTCAGTGCTTCCTATTTGTTTTTTGTTTGTCATTTCGTTTTGTCCCCTAAAAACTTTAAAAAAATTTTTTTTTCCTTATTCATTCCTAAGATTTGCCTATCAAGTACATTTATCAATTTAAAAATAAATTTGTAAGTTATTTTTAAGGATTTTTATGACTTCCCGCTTATAGCGCTTTCCCGGTTATAGCGCTCCTTTTACTCGGTCCCCAGAAGAGCGTTATAACGAAGTTTTACTGTATCTATTAATATAATAGATATTAATATAATCCTCATCTAATATCCTATACATGTAACATTCATCTATTTTCCCCCTTATCACGAATCTTTCCATGCACATTTCGGACGATTCTCATCTTTTTCCCCCATGTTGTTCTACCTACAGTGGTTCCCAAACTGGGGGGGCGTAAGCTGTTCCCGGGGGGGGGGGGGATGCTCAAGTTTTTTTTTGGCGGATTTTTTTAAATATTCCCAAAAATTAAGTTTTATTTTTTTTTCTTTCGGAACATATTTTAAGGCTATTTTTCATCAAAAACCTTAAAATCGACATTTTAAGAGCCAATTTTTCGTCAAAAACCTCAAAATTAACATTTGTAAAGCCCAATTTTCGTCCAAAAACCTCACAAACAAGCTTTCAAGAGCCAAATTTTCATCAAAAAACCTCAGAATCAGCGTTTTAAGTGCAATTTATTTTGTCAAAAACCTCAAAATATACATTTTTAAAACCCCAATTTTCTACAAAAACCTCAAAATTAACATTCAAAACTTTTTTTGGGGGGCGCACTGGTTTTTATTTGTTTAAAAGGGGGGATCACTGTGAAAAAGTTTGGGAACCTCTGTTCTACCAGATAATAGTGCTCCTTTGCGCTAATATCTCAAAATTGAGGAAAAAGTGACTTTCATCTTTTTTCCCCCTGACCCTTTATTTTTAGAGTAGGTAGCAAATCTACTCGTGTTATAGTATTTTGGTTACGTCATCTTTTATATAGAAGAAGGTAAAAAGTTTCCTAATTGATATAAGGAATATTGGATAAGCTTCTCTTTGTCGCCTTTGTCATTGAGATCGTTTGTGTATAAGACGAGGAGGGAATTGAGAATTCGGAAGGCACGTTCAGGACTCACAGAGCTTTCTCTTCGACGTTACCTCAAAGGAGTCGAAACCCTTCTCCGAATACAGATACTCAACATCTAAATTCAGTCAACATATTACACATGCCTGAAAAAATAAATATAAAAAAAAAAGTTTTCTAAATTTTTTAATTAAAATCAAGGATGTGTAGAGGTGGAAGGTTTGTAATTGAAAATAGCGGTCCCTTTGCTGTCGTTCAACTTGTAAAGGAACTTAAAGGGGAGGAAAAGGCCTGAATTTTACCGTCTCCCCTGTTTACAGAAGCCACCCTCAAGAATCATAATGTATCAGCTTACGGGGAGGACTTTAATTGACAAACTTTTATTTTTCGGGTAATAAAATGTGCAACAGATGTCTCGGAAGGTCTTATTTGAATATTGAGGTGTAAAAGTTGAACATGACAAGTTTTCAAGTAGTAAAGAAGATCAAATATTTCTCGATGTTCTCTTTCATATCGGTAAACGGCTTTAACGAAGGAGTTTTTCGTGGTTATGGCTCAGTTTATTTAGAACGTTCATGACCTACAATCCTCAATAGGAAGGAACGGCGGGGGTGGCAGTTTAGAACTTTATATCTCCTCCCAACGGCCCTTATCGCCCTCCGGCTTCACGGGAAATAAAGATCCTCTGAGAAACGACCAGTTTTACATATTTTAATAAATTCTTTTTTACCCCCTTCCACTCGGTTTATAGACAATTTAGAAATCTTCGGGTGTTAACGATACATTTGTGACGTCCATTTATTACACGAATGGTTCGAAAGCTAAGAAGCTTAAAACTTCGTGACAGTAAAAAACGGCAGCAAATTAACTTTTATCTTTTCCTTCTAAAAATCGATATTTTTTGTAAATCTATTCTTTTGGTAGTTATAGAACGAAAAATACCTTTTTGTCCTTCGTAATGATTTGCAAACTGTTCATCTCAGCCATTATAAACACGATCGTTAGGCGGTAGAAGCGGTATCAATATTTGTCCCTCTGGTCGGAGTCGGAAAGTGCAAATATTTGGATTATTTTAGCCAAGCACTCTAATTACACGTGTTTCTACTATGGACTCCGACAACGAAGGCTAATTATTTACTGACTCTGTTTTAACCAGATGAAAAATTCCATTCACAATTTTCCACCACAAAAATGTAATAATAAAAATAATTTTGGAAAAAAAATTTGAATTTCAATGGTTGGGTTAATCCCAACACCTTGTGACCCTCCCATCACCTCCCCCACATACCTCACCCATCCCCTCTTCCTACCCTACTACCTATCCCAGGCCTAAACGACTGTTAATCAGTCAAAAAACTCCAAAAACAAGCCAAAATAACTTTTCTTGGTTCCTTGGTGGATAGTTTTGTTTAAAAAATGCCAAAAATCTTTTCTGATCATCACAAAAGTTGAAAATAAAACGAGTAAACTACTTAAAGCTTTATCCCGATTGATTTAAAGGTTCTTAAGGAAATCCTTTCTGTTAGTATTGATATTTATGGCCTAAACTCTAAAATTATTAAAATCGTTGCTGACGTCATTGTCACTCCTCTTACATACTTAATGAATCTCAGTTTTGAGACATCGGTTTGCCAAAGTGGTACCTTTAAGTCAACTGGCTGCCCACCTTAATTTTAGACCAATTTCACCCCTTCCGATCTTATCCAAGATCATTATAAAACTATTAACACTTCAAAAACTATTTTGAAAACAACAATTTTTTGATCGCCAAATAGTTTTAGGCAAGAAAAATGTCCTAGGTTCCACTCTTTTTGATTGTTATCTAAGCTATTAAGGCCTTTATTGTGTCCAACATGATTTGATGTTCCAAAAACTGCTCAAAAAAAGATCGAAAGATTGATCAAAAAGCTTTATGTTGGCCTCTTATCTAGATGGTCGAACAGGATAGTTTAGAATCTGACTTCAAAGGTTAAAAATCTCGGTGATTAGTGCAAAAATCACACTTTCGAGGGGTGTTCCTCAGGGATCTGTCCTTACAACACTTTTATTTAAAAACTACATAAATTATTTAAAACATTTTTTTTAATTTAAATTTTAAATTTAAATTTTTTTTAAATCTCCAATTCGTGTTTCTTTCCCCAAAAAACATGAAAAAATAATAATTAGCTGTGTTGTAAATTCCCAATACATATAACAAAATTTACTATTGATTGGACGACATTTATAAAATATTTTTTTATAAAATATTATAGAAATAAAAATTGTCAAAGCCCACTCGACAATAATTGTTTGGGAGGCGAAAATGTCATGTTTTTCAATTAAATCAGAATGGTATTGCATTTTTTTTTTTAAATTAAAATTTATATCTATTATTATTACGAAGTTATTTCGAAAAATTCCAATATGTACATACCGCCACTAACAATTAATGTGAAAAAAATTTTCAATTAAATTGCTTCCATATTTTTTATTTTTTATTTTTTTTTTTTAATTTTTTTTTTTTTACTAGTTGTACTTAATTAGATATTAACATATTATTATGTATTTTTGGTTTAAACTTAATAAAAAAATGAGTTTGGTTGGCCATTTTGTAAAATGGAAGTTTTGAAAAGGGTGTCAAAATGTTTTTTAAGCGTCAGAAGTTTTGACCTTTATGGGTGTAGTCGGGGAGGGAGGAAAGCACTGAAAAGCCCGTCGGGGCTTCTTTCTCCTGTCCGACTTTCGCATCAACTTTGACTTTTGAACGGCTCGAAAAGCTTTTGTCCGGAGGCTTAAGTCGGTCGGGAGATTCGCCGTCATCGTCGCGGGTGCCGTCCCACTTCTCGACAATCGCATTCGCTCAACTAGGAGACGTAACCGCGAAAATCCCATTTCAACCCCCGACCCTTTTGTTTCCGACTAAACAATGTCCCCTTTTCACGACATGACAATTATCCTTCCTTTATTCTCTCAAGAAAATGTATTTACGCTCCGAACCCCACGCCTTTGAAACAACCCCGACTTTTATAACATTTTTAGAAACTCAAACTGATTACAATTTTTTTTCGAAAAATAAAAAATACCGTAAAATGGCTTCTTCCTGGACCTACTTTTTCAGGACATTTCCATGCAAATCCAAGTTCTGGTGGCAAAACGCAAACTGCTTTTACACAAATGAAACCACCGTCTTAATTACTTTCGCCCCTTTCCCCTAAAACTGTTGAAAATGTTCGGACCCGGATTTCGAGTCCTAAAAACACATAAAAACCAATTGCCTTCCAACGACTGAAAAATAAATAAAAAAATTACGAAGAAAATAAATTTTTACGTCCAAATTTATTACTTTCTGAGTAAAAGGGTGGGTGGAAAACACCTTTATCTCGTCTTGGCGTGTTCCGAAGCTATAATCTAATGTAAGTCAAACGACAAATCCAACCGACATGCCCATTTTCTTCTCCTCTATTGTCGATATTGTCACAAAACTATATCAAAATGACAATATCCATTTAATTGCTATATTTGCCTTTTATCAGCTCGTCATCACTAAAAGGCTTAAGGCCTTCTTCAAATCCATTTCTGTCAATTTTTAGGTATTTTTATCGCGAAAATTGAAACGAGAGCATCGTGACCTACATAAAGGTATTAATGACGTAGGATGGTGAAGGGGGATTAAAATGGGATTATTTAACGGTAGATGGTAAACATGGGCTTTACAGAGGCTGGACCGAAAGGGGTAGATCAATTCTTGATCAGACTCTTGATTAAGCCCTTCAATTTTGATCCTCCTTCTTCATTAACGAAAATAACGAGTACGACATGGGTTGAATGGTCTCTAGGCTGTTTGCCTCAAAATTGACCCGAAAAATCTCTCAAAAGTAAACCTTAATTAGTTTTTAGTAAAATTTTTTTAAACTTTTTGATCTAAGAATTCACTCTTTGAAGTACTCAAAGACTGAACCAAGTTTAGCGAGAAAAGAAAAGGTTCAAGAGGGGATAAAAAAATATCGGTAAAAGGTATAAAGAGCCCTTTAGAAAAAAGAAACTTTTCATCAACTAAAAGTACTGTTATGGTTAAACTTATAAATAATTTCCAATTAAAAAAAAAACTTTTCTCTATAAAAACGTCAGAAGAACTGATTTACGCCCTGAGCTAATAAGTTAAAAATTTGAACTTTGAAATCTTTATAAAAATACAAGATTGAGTACTGCAAAGCGAAAATCGATTTGGAGCAATTTTCGTCCCTAATACATGATAAGCGTAACGTCTATATTGTACAAAAATACCTTTCTATTCCATTTGTATTCAATTTTTAAACATTTTTATTTGTTTTCTCCCTCATAAATTACTTTTAATTTATTATTGGTTGTAATCACGCGATGTGCGAAATCAGAGAGCTTTTTTAAAAAGATAAGAGGGTGGTTAAAAAATTACAATTTTTAAGATTCATAAATTATTTTGTCTAATCTTAATTTGCATATAAACGTCATGTAGATATTTAAAAATGTTTTAAGAATAAAATTTTTTATTTTTTTGACCTCATTTTTTTAAAAATATTTTATGGACAATAAAAAAAGTTCAAACTATTGTTAAGGTGTTCTGACCGCTTTTGAATAGAAAAATATTGGGTTGTGAATCTCTTTGACAATTCGTATCCTTGACGTCAAACATCGGGGCTTAAGGTTTTTTTTTTTCTTGAGGAAAAAAAAATTGTCACGATTTCTTGGGCATAAAATATCTCCGAGAGGCTTTTCGGATCGACAAGAGGACTCGCTTGTGTTTTTAAGTTCAACAAACGCTGTAAAAATTTTTCTCTTCATGTTTATCCGGGAGGCTTACGTTTTAAAACGCGCGTGAATAACAGTTATTCGTAATCCTGTGGATTGTGAACTCTTTTTCCATGGTTTTATTTACGGTCGCCCTTTATCAACGACGAGGTTTTCGGATGTTTTGTTATTATAGCATTCCCGATCGTAAATAAATCTTTTGTTTAGTTAATTTCGTATGGGGTGGAATAAAAAAAACGGATTTCACAGTAAATCTCAATTCTGGACGTATTCTGTCGAAAATCCGGAGGGCGAAATAGACTTTTGGAGTTGAAGCTCATCGATAATTTAGAGCTGTTTCACAGGAAAAAAGAAAATTTTTGAAGTTTTAGTTAAATAAAATTCGATGAGAACGAAGTTTTTTCGAGTTAAAAAAGTTAAAAAAAAAAAAAAAAAAAAAAAAAAAAAAAAAAAGCCCCTTCTCATTTGGAAAACATCTAAAAATTCCTAACCTAAAAAATTAATAATTTTTACCTCAATTTGGTCACTTTTTCCACAATCAATCGTCTTAAAATAATCATGATTCATGGGGTCGACTGGTTAGGGGTTGGTGACGTTTGCGGATACTCCTGTGACATTTGCGTATAGGTTTTGAGATAACATTTTTTGACCATTTTGGTGGTTTTTGACCATTTTTTAGGGTGAAAAACAAGAATCTGAAGTCGGTTTTGGGTTATAAAAACTTTTTTATTTTTACCTCAAGAAGGGGGGTCCCTTCTTCACTTTTTCGACCTGAAAATTTTCATTTTTGATTTCAACTAAAATCTGGTTTTTGACCATATTTAGGGTGAAAAACAAGAGTCCGAGGTCGTTTTTGGGATATAAAAATATTTACGACGATACCGCATGTAGCTTCGAATCAATTTATTTTTTTTTTTTTTTTTTTTTTTTTTTTTTTTTTTCTGAAAATCACAATCACATTTTATTTTCAATCAAATTGTGATTTTTTTTTTAACTCTATTATGTTCCATTTTGTCAATATCATTACTCTTATATGGCTCGATTTAGGCCCTTTTATATACCTATTTTAATACCATTTTAAGCGTAACGATGGCTCAATCATGCAAGCAGAAAACGACCAATTTTTGCAACAAAAAAAAACCGATTCTGACTTTTTTTTTGTTCAAAAAAATAAAGTTCTTAAACCGTGAACAAAAAGCGAAACCCTCAAGTTGAGGAATCTCATCAAGTAAAAAGGCGTCTACCACTTAGAAAAATAGGTAACCTTAGAAAAACCCAACTGCAATCAGGGTGGCCAAGAAAAATCCCACCCTATCTCCCCTTTAAATGTGCCATCATTTAGAACTAAATGAACACTGGATCAATATTATTCTCGTTTTTTTAACATCACAGTTTTTGTATTTTCAAAGCGAAAAAAAATTTATGTCGGACATAAAGAAAAATAAGATTTTATCGTTGGAAAAGGGCCGTAAGAATTCCACTAGATTGGTCACGGAATGTTAGAACTTTACCGGACGTCCGCCTTTTTACTTGGATACCTTTCACGTTTCTATTAATAAAATAAGGAGAACTTTTGTTAATTGTGTTTTCCTGACACCTGTTGAAAGATAAAAAAAGGAAAATTTAATGAAAAAACAAAGCCTAACAGGTTTTTCCGGTTTTATTAGTATTCACAAAGAGAAGTCATGTTTTGGACCATAATTAAACACGAAATTTTGGGACGAAATTGCTTCCTTTTGAATAAATAAATGCGAAACGTAATTATTTCTCGAAAGAGGTTATGTTTGTCGATCATTAAACTCGAAGAACGGGGTTAACTAGAGGAGCGATGGCGTATATTGAATAATTGAAAGATTTGATACTTTGATGTGTAAATGACCAGGCATCAGAGGGAGCACCTTTCATTGTTATTTCATAGATTTATAAAACAAACATAAGGCCCCTCCCTCTCGGGGGAATATCGTTGTAACCCGACCTCCAGAGCACTTAAAACATTTATCTTATACATCTTTTATATCCCACTTCCATTTTAAACCAAACGAAAATCAATTCAGTATCTAAACATATTGTACTTATTTATTTCACTACGACGAAATAAAGAAGACATTTCGTACAAAAACATTAGGCCTACTTTTAGTGTTATGAAGTAAATTGACAGAAAAAAAAGAAGAAAAAAAAAATTGAACCTCAGGAAGAATACGAACCTAAGACCTTCTACTTTCTCGGCGGCTATGCTAACCATTTACACACCAAGGCCATGCATTGGAGTCTTATATTATTTTTAGCTGATTTACAAAGGAAAGAAGCTATTGCGGTCGGTGCGACGGAGGCTGTGGGCTTAAAGACCCATATTTTCGTGATCAGGGCGACCTGGGAATCACGAAAATATAGGACTTTCCAATTCATGTTTATTTATTGTTTTAGCGGATTTGAGGAAAGCAGGCTATTTTTTAATAATGTTAGTAAATTTGCACTTTTTTTTGTTTGTTTGGTCATGTTGGAACTTAATCAAATATAAGACTCCAAGAAGCATTAGAAAAGAAAATACAAGACCTGGCATATTAGTCATCGATCTTTATTGTGTAGGTAGTTAGCATAGCGGCCTAGAAAGTGAAAGGTCAAAGGTTCGAGTCCTTCTTGAGGTCCAATTTTTTTTCCCGTAAAATTCCCCACCCTAATACATATTCTCTATTTAATTTAAGATTTTGGTAGATCCTTTATGCTGATAAATAAATTAACAACTTTACTTTGTATATGATTTGTAAAAAATAAACGAAATCCATAAATTGCAAGGTTCAACCCTGATCCAACCAACTTGATACTGAAATCTAAAATGAGCTTGATTTTGTGAAAAATGGGTTTTACGTTGTTTTTCACATAATAAGCTTAATTCTTCTTGCTTTAGATGAAAAAATAAACAGCCCTTAGTATGTAGATAACAAATTTTAAAGAATAAAAGGTTGTATGATAATTTGAAAGCTTTCGTATAGTATGAAATTTTTTGGAATATGATCTCCTGGGAAATTTCTCTTAAGTAACTACATTTTGTGTAAATCCATAAATCGTAGGGAGTCGGAAAAAAAGGTTGAGAAGCGTTTTAAACGCGGTTAATTACATCGGTCAGCCTTTACCGAGGCGGTGGTCTTTAATGGAATTCCTCCGGGCTAAAAGGGCGTTAACAAACACATCTCAAGCGGTCTAAGGGGTAGGGAGGGATCCATTCGAGGGTACCCCACGATAGACAAATGAGCCGTACATTCTCCACAAACCCCCTCGGACATCGCCTATTCCGACGGCGACCATACAAACCCAAACCCTCCCCCTTCGGATTAATTACATCGAGACCGGTGGATTTAGAAGGAAAAGCCACGACATCAAAGTTTTCCTTCTAGTCATTAACCCTTTCCACTAAATCCGGAAGCTTTTCGGCTCTAACTGCTCTTTCAAAGCAAAGCCCTAATCGGATTTTTGCATGACCTCAATTTGTATTTTTTCTACTTCAACCTTTAAACATTAGAAGTTGTCAATCAAACTTTTCCGTTTAAAACTAAAATGATCGGAATCAAACTTGGAAGACTAGACGAAAATCGAACTATAATAAATTTTACGAGTTTTAACAAAAGTTTCAGAACTTATTTTTATTGTTGTCCATTGAAGCAAAATGCAGATGCTCTTTTCTTCGACTAAATGTTTCACAAACCAGTAAAATAACAAAATTATAATATTTCCCAAATTAAATATAACGCAGTTTCTATATCACAAACAAACCTTTTCCAAAAATTAATCTGTCCAAAACAGCGATGGTTTATTTAAATATTGAAAATTATTAACCTGGTCTTTTGTAATTTGTTTAAATGATAAATAAATTCAAAATTGTATAAATTTTTTTTTATTGTATAAAAAAGGTTTAATACATAGTTCAATTGAAATATGATTTTTTTTAGCGGATTTCCGTAGGAAAGTAGGCTATTGAGGAGGTCGTCACGGCGGCTCCCAGGCTAGAGGCTTATATATTCGTGATCAGGAAGCTCTGGAGATCACAAAAATGTAGGATGTTCCTTTCATGTTTATAAATATATTTATGTATATATATATCATGTTTATATATATATACATGTATATATATGTATATATATGTACATGTTCATCGCATAACTGGAGCAATTTTGGCGTGAGGTTGATGAAACTCGGTATTTAGGGCCTAAAAAAATTGAGAAGGAAACCTATTGAAAATGGCCTGAATCGGGACAGTGGTTCTGGTACTTTGCTTAGGGGCTTAGGTGCAATTACTTGATTTTCTCGGTAACTAAAGGAGGGAATCGGTCAAAAATCGCTCAGGGTCATCTCCTGAGTCTAAGAATCCGTAAATTTCGCTTGGAACGCACTCGCATGTACTTTTTCTATGGGTGAAAATGAAATCAAAATTTTAAAATTTGGCGGGGAAAATCACGTGGTTTGAATAGAAACTCGACTCGTGGCGATAAACAGTTTTTGAGGGGGTGGGGTGGGGGGTTGAGGATAACAAAGAAAGGATTTGGGAAGGCCTTTCCGGAGGAAACCCGCTGCTTCTCGAGGCTTTTTTTTTTTTTTTTTTTTTTTTAAAGGTGAGTGAAATAATAAATTATCGTATTTTAAACAATTCCCTGGGGTTGCAGGATTAAAGGCATAAAACACAGCACACCATCTCCCTATAAACCAATTTAATCCTCTTAACTGTTTCCAAGAGAACTTATAATCAAGTTATCCGACTACGCATAACTTGTAACTGGATTTCTTAAGTGCTCTAAGAATTTAATACAATATTTCATTGACGAAAAACAAGAGAGGCTTTTTTAAGGATATAAGGAAAAAAAGAAGGGAAAAAAATTCTTTGACGTACCTAACATTCCTAATAAAAATTTTGTTATTTTTAAACAAGTTTTTTTACGCTCTCAAAAATTTTTAATTTATTTATTTTTTTGGAGGGGATAAGGGCAAAAATAGTAAAAAAGGGGTTGAAACCATATCAAAGAGGTTCCAAACACTATGAAACGAGCCACAAAAAGCTGAAAAAGATGTCCAAACAAGCGTAAAAGGAGGAGGAGCAGCCCTGAAGATCAGGCTACTGAAGGAAATCAGAAGAAAATCGACATCCATCCTTTACATCTTATGTGGCCTCCACATCAATCTATAGGTGGCCTCCAAATCCATCCGTTCCCTCTACTTCTATACTTAGGCCTATTTTAGCCCATTTATAGCCCATTTTAGGTTAGACAAGTTTAGACTTTTTTCAAGATATTAAAGATCATTTTTAACGTATCAAGAATGGTTAGACACTAGAGTATTTAAAAACAAAAGATTCGAAAAATTTGACTTTAAGCTTTTAAAGATACATCGAGCAAGAAAATCGTCTAAAATACGAGCTCGTATGGGATGAATCAAGCCAACCATCGATCAATGCCAACTTTGCCTATAAAAAACTAAAAAAATTAAAATTGATTGGATCTTACAGTGCCACCGTAATTTTATTGTTAGATTTCACAGAAATTCGAAACGCGAAGGAATTCAAGTTTCAAAGTTAAGGGGGTTAGATCTTAATTGATGAATATCTCACAAGGGAATTCTCCATCCATCATTCATGAGACGATTATGTTACTAAGCAGAGAAATAACGATATAACTTATAAACTGTTAATTAATAAAATTGTTATTTTCAAGATGAATGCTTTCTTTGTTACAGTTAGGGGAGGGTTTAAACTGAGACCTTTTATAGAGAACGTTCCTTATAAAAGTACCCTCGGGACGATTTTAAAACTATCTCAAAACCCCAAGCCCATTCGTTGTTATTTTTTATCGAGCTTACCGTCTCCGAAAACGGATAGGGCGAGGGGGTTAAAGTTGGTAAATTTGTGATCACGTGTGTTCTAAACTTTTCAAACTCTTTCCTCCCCTCCCCTTTTCTTCTGACCGAGTTTTCCGGGACCGAGATTTGTGCTTCTTTCTACGGGGGCGTAAAACAATAGAATTTAGGAGCCTCCGAATGTTTTAAAGTTTAATGTTTCGAAGAGGGAAATTTATACGGCGTACAAGGCTCGTTATTAATATTAATGCAATATCAAAGGTTGATTAAAATAAGGTATGTAATGACAACAAAGAAAATTATTAATTTTATATAAAGGCAACAATGAAAACTTTTTACGAAGATGTTCCAAGTTATAATTATTATTACAATTTTAAATATAATTACAATCTTAAAGCATATTAATTTCATCTTCATAAATCCAGAAACTTATTTTCATTTTCTCTCCTAAGTTTTGTCAAAGATGTATAAACTTTAAATTATTTAAGAATGTGTGCCCTTTATTATCAAAATTAAAAAATTTAGAAAGTATAAACAGTCAAAAACTTCTTGTGTATGGGGAGGTAAAATTTTAGGGCGAAATAGATCAAAATCAATCAATTAATTAGGTATTATTAACAATTAAATTGTAATTATTATTAAATCTTTCCAATATCACTTATTTTGAAAATTGACACTGAACGAGAGATTTTATTATGGTTTGCTTCCAATTATTCTTATTGTGAATTTGGGATTAATTACTGAATAATAAAAAGGATTTTCATACTTTTTAATGGAAACCTAAAAAAATGAATTTCTATAGACATAAATGTAGGCAATAAAAAAAAATCCATATAAAATAGAAATTTCATGCCCAATTTTACACGACTTCGGTGTCAATCCGATTGAAATTTACAATTTCACGTTTTTATTTATTTTTTTTAACCGGTGTTTAATGGGGAAGGCTTAATTGCCCGTAAAAGGGCTTTTGTGTTTTTCGAATATTTTTTATCTTGAATTTTTCATGAACGATTTTATTCACGGGCATAAACTAGGTTAAGACCCCTCGGGGGAAATATTTTTAAAAATGTTTTTTAAATGAATGCTTACGAGTTTGAATTTTTTTAAAACTTTCTGGAGAAGAAATAACGCATGAATAAAATTATTGATTTCTAAAACGTTGTTTATAACTGGTTGGATGATTCTAGTCGATAAATCCTTTGGTAAATTTTAATTATAATTTGTCTTTTATTTAATCTGGGTGGTTAATAAAATTGTCATATTTATTAGGGAGCCCCTTAAACCACCGCCTCCCCATGGGACTACGCTTGATTCAGGAGTACACGCGCTCCACGTTCAACGGGTCATTTAACCGAATAATAAACCGTGGAAATCTGGTCCGCCCGTCTCTGATTCACCCCTCAATTTAGTACAAAATTTACAATGTAAAGATTTGGGAAAAATATAAAAGGGCTTTTAAAGAATACCTAAGTCGACCGTAAACATCAAAAAGATCAAAGTTAACAAAAACTACTAAAAAAAGGTGGAAGTCAACTAAAACCGTCCAAAATAAGGTCAAAGTCAACCATAAATGTCGAGAAGAAGGTCAAAGTGAACTAAAAATGTTGTAAAGAAGTTCGAAGTCAAGTGTAAACCTCAAAATGAAGATCAAAGTGAACCAAAAACTTCAAAAAGAAGGTTAAAGTCAACAAAAAACGTTGAAATGAAGGTTGAAGTAACCATAAATGTCGAGAAGAAGGTCAAAGTCCACCAAAAAAGTCAAAAACAAGATCAAAATCAACCATGAATTTCGAAAAGGAGGTCAAAGTCAACCAAAAACGTTGAAATGAAGGTCGAAGTAACCATAAATGTCGAGAAGAAGGTCAAAGTCCACCAAAAAAGTCAAAAACAAGATCCAAATCAACCATGAATTTCGAAAAGAAGGTCAAAGTCAACCAAAAACGTCAAAAAGAAGGGAAAAGTGAACCATACATTCTGTTCAAAATTCTAATATAAGTAAAAGTAAAACTAGATTTATATTTTATAGAATCTTGAGACGAAAGTTGTGTACGATCTCGTAGATAAGAATGACCTCGTTTTGTTGTCGATAGTTAAAAGTTTCCTGTATCGTTTTGAGGCCTATTAATGTTTTCGGAGGAAGTCGGAATCGGAGGGATTCCACGTGGGGCGGGGGCGCCGTGGCCGTGGAGGGCTCAGCTCTCCTAGTCACGCAAAGCGGGCATAAATCTAAACCAGAAACCCACATTAGATCCACCTCCCTTTCAGTACAAGAGGTCATTCCGGGCCCTTCTCAATTGCCCCTTGTTTCATACATATGCATAGGCCCGTTGGAGATCCTCTCTGATTTGCAATCCGCGTCTAAATAATCAAACGACACGTGTTTATGACGGAAAACACTCAAGGAGATTGAATCCCGAGGCTCGAACTCGTAAATTTTTATTGATTAATTTATTTCATTAACAACGCACTTGATACCTTAAAGAGGGCTAATTGACACGTTTGTGAGAAGGCTCGACATGAGAAAATTGAACCGCCACGTATCGAAAATTCGATTATCTCGTTACCCTCAGGCCTTGATCATGAAACCACCTTCAATAGTCCCATCACCTTCATTAGTTTTCGAATTTCTATTACCTATCTGAGACAAATAGTTAAAATTTATAAAAAATGTTTAAATTTCGCACATTGACGGCATAGCTTGGCGCTAATATTCCTATTCTGAATTGCTCCAAGTTGAAAGGAGAAATTGAAGTTTTAAAATAACTCCTACGCTAATGGTGTAGTGGATAAGGTGTTAGACTTATAATGTTTACAGTCTTAACTCTTAATCCTCTACATCACGGGTTCGGGCCATGGCAAATTGGGCGCAGTCTCTACCTGAGGGGGGATTATAATAATTAAAAAAAGGTTTAACTTTAAGTTGAAAATGTAAATTGGGCGCAAACGATGAAAAAGCAAAACTGTAAATTGGGCGCAGGACAAAAAGTTGAACTTACTCACATTAAAAACAAACAACATTCCAGTTAAAGAATATTGAAAGGAGAAGAAGAATATTGATAAAAGGCGAATATTGATAAAATTATCTCATTCAAACTTTAGTTCTTAGGCTTCCCCCCCCCCAAAATGTAGAGCTTTTTTGGGCCCATCTTCTAGTATTTTTTCAAATTTTTCTAACCATCAAAAATGTTCCCGAATTTTGTCCCCACTTACCAGAATTTTTTCAGAATTTTCGAAGTGGTGGAACATGGTTTTGCAAAAGTTTTTCTGAATTTTTCTTGTATTTTTGGCTTACGATGGTTGCTAAAAAGATACAATTTTGATGATACTACATCAATAAAATATTCCGATCTACCATAAAAATGCTCTCCCGTGGAGATGAACCCCCCAAAAGTCCTCATTTCAGTTTTGCGCCCAGTTTACCATTCCACTCATTTTAGTTTTGCGCCCAATTTACATTTTTCCTGTAGTGCATTTTTGATACCTGATCTTGCTAAATCGTCATTAACCCTAAGCTACCCTAATCTTTGCGCCCAATTTACATGCGCCCCACGGGTTCCTGGGTTCGATTCCCAAGCTGGGAAGGAATTTTTTGTTCCTCTAACTCAACCCCTGTTTTTTTCTGGCTGCTCATCACGAGTTAGCCCATTTCCCAGGCGCCTAGGCAATATGGCGAGACTCGAGAGCCCCCGCGTGAAAAACAATATCGATAACCACAATTTAAAAAAAAAAAATTTTATAATATTTATCATGTATTTTCAAATATTGAAAAGTTAATACTAATTATTGCTTTCTATAAAGCGTTATTTGATTCAAAAATTGATATTTTCCTTCAGTTTTTAATTCCTAAAATTCAATAAATGTTGTTATTTATAGAGGTAAAAAAAAAGATTTGTTTTCATATGGGATTTAGAAGGATTTCTGGAATAGGTATAAAGTGAGGCCTAAAAATGGCAAAATGAAAGACAAACAGGCGATGATATTTTAATTAAATTCGCAAAAAAAGGGAAAGGAACCTTTTCATTTTCGTAACAAAACTAACATGAGTTATAGAACTAATTTCCTTTTCGAGACTTTTCCACCGGAAAATCAGTCAGGCGTCGTTTGATATAGAGCACGTAGGAGTCAATAAATTTTCACCAAGGAAGGACTACTCCTCTACGCGTTCCGGATAAATAAATTTCCTTTTTCCACGACAAACAGACAAATTTATTGTTGTATTGGATCGAGAGCGAAAAAAAGTGGGTTTTTTATACGTTTCCGAGTTGTCATAACCATTTGAGCCTTATGAAGAAGCGGTTAAAAAAAAAAAGTGTTAGGAGAGCATTAAATTACATAGGAAATTGGTATGGAAATTATTGTATTTAAGATTTCAACCCTAATAGGTACCTTCCACTTTCATAAGCTAAAATGTGGTATGGAGTAGGAACTAATAAACTCAAAATTTCTTAAGAATTTGGGGCTCCACAAACCCTTCCACAATCTCCATCCTTCCCTCAACCTTCCCGTCAACATCCCTCAAAAACGTCGCCAAAACTTCTCCAAATCCCTTGACCTCCCTCACCTACCTTTACCTCCCATCACCACGCCCACTCCAACATGACCTAGAGTCTAGTTAAAAGGGCCCCTGGTGTCCAAAATGGGTCAAAATCTAACTAACATTGGCCCTTTTCGTCATTAAGGAACAAAACCCAGTTAAAAAGACCCCTAGTGTCAGGATTATTATCTAGTTAAAAGGGCCCTAGTGTCCAAAAAGGACTAAAATCAAGTTAACAAGGGCCCTTTTCATTATAAAGGAATAAAATCTTGTTAAAAGTACCAAAACCTACCTTCTTCCCCATCTTCAACCTGCATCCCTCAATATTTGCCCCACCCAACTCTGTATTTGGTGAAAATTTCGTACTGAGTAGGTCTACCCTTGGCCCTAGGTAAGATAGTGGACTTCCCCGTAAAACTAGTAGCCTGATAACGGGTAGTTTAAACTCTATTCCTCTAAAAACGAAAAGATCCGGTTGTTTATTTCTGCAAATTCCAACGATTAGCTAAGTAGTAGGATTAAATAATTAAACTTGTATGAAATGAGTTGTATTACATTTGGAGGTCCTTTGGGGTCTTTGATAGGTTTAATAAGCAGGACAGGCGAATAGGTAACGGTTGAATCTATAATAAACGAAAATTAACCCTATAATCCCCACGGACCGCTGAAACAACAAAATTTAATCAGGAGATTAAATATTAGGGAGTCGTTTATTTTCATAGTGGGGAAAAAAATGGCGATCACGTTCCATTAAATGTTGGCAGGCAGAAAAAGGCGATGTCCGGATTATGAGGAGTGTAGAATTGATAAATGTTCCAGATAATGTGTACCGGGTGTAGGTAAATCATAGATCGCGTGGCGTCACGGCCTGTTTCGTATCTATTGAGATGGGGGAAAGACCAGGTCCGGACACAATGAAATTCTACTCTCAATGGACAGATGTTCTACTCCCTATCCTTTACCACCCATCCTCGAAATAAATCGTCCGAAATCACCCCAACCCGTCGGCATTCATTCTCTGTCCAGGGGTTTAATCTTTTTATAAAAACTCATTATTTTTTGATATAGTTCTTTTTGCCTCCTTTACCGCTTTTTGGACGTACATACAAGAGCTTTGAAAGGATTTTTTTTTTTTTTTTTTTTTTTTTTTTTTTTTTTTTTTTTGCGAGAAATTGAAAATTAAAAAGAAAAAGAAATTGCGAAGGAACCTATTTCGTCAAAGGAAAAACCAAAAATAAAATTTCTAACCTCAAAATGCCTTTTCCTTATCAAAATCAGATCCTAAATCCCTACAAAATTTGCGCCTAAAAGCCATTTGAAGGGCCGACCAGGGGGAAAAAGGATGCAAGTCATTTTTTCGTCGATTTTTAGATATTAGCGCTATCTAGGCCCTCTAGGGGCCATGAAGGAGTACTATCATCTGGTAGAACAACACAGGGGAGAAAAAGATGAGAATCGAAAAACGAACAAAAATCAGGAAAAAATTTAGATAAAAATCAATTAAATATAAATAAAAAAAATGTTTAAAATAAAATACGTAATATATTATTTAAAAAAACTTCATAAATTAAAACGTTTAATTAATACATTTCAAATACTAATATTAAATTCCTGTCATATTAAACGATTTTTTGAAAATACATACATATATTGAAGTTCGTAATAACTAATAAATAATTCTATATTTAAAGCTTTAAAAAAAAAAAAAAAAAAAAAAAAAAAAAAAAAAAAAAAAAAAAAAAAAAAAAAAAAAAAAAAAAAAATGAATTTTGGTAAAATCCAATAAGTTTCTCAGTCCATGTCTCGACTCGTTAACACGAAAAGCGATCCTTCGTCGACGACCCGAACCAAAGTCGATCAAAGTTTAATCCAGTTAGAGTTCGGATGAGGTATCTTGCTTTTGAAACCACTCTGATTTATTTGTGTTAATTTGACACCGGACTGATTGGCTCAAGCGAGTTTTCGCCGGTGATTTCAAGTCGTACGGGCTATATTCTAATTCCGCGAACCAACATACAATGATTTATTGATTAGGTTGATTCATTTTATCCCCTACAGCTTTCACCTCTTTTAACCTATATTTTAAAATATTATTTAGGGACGATATTTATGTAATTAAATTACCCACCTAAAATAAAACTTTAGTAATTGAAAAATTTAGTTTTTTTTTTTTTAATAAGCGTCAAAAACGAATAGGTAGTTACGATATTGGAAAATTGAACCTTTTTGAAAGAGAGAACAAAACATGCCGAGTGCCTGTCTAAATGTTTAAACTTTTTTTCCCCCTTTGGTGTAAATTAGAAATTAGCTGACTTTTGAGGGGAAAATCTGAGAGAGAGGGATAACTTTTTTGTAAAGGTTCAATAAAAAATAAAATGTTAGGAATATAGGGTTCGGTGGTCGGAAGTTGAAGAAATATTAAGCCGTTTTTCGTTTGTCCTCGAGACTTTCGAGCCCCAGGTAGAAAACCGCACAAAGCAACTTTTTCTGAGTCCAAGTTTCCCTTTTTTCGCCCGAAAAAAAGTTATCTCTATTTTCCATCGCGGGGAAAGGTTCCCCTGTTTGATGTCGGAATTTAAATGCTTCGGGTGGAACAAATTTTTTTATACATAAAAAGTTTTTAGCCATGCATAATAAAATTATCCACTTTCTAAAGGCGAGTGCTATCTTTGTTCCACTTTATTTAATAAAAGGGATCAATATATGTAATTGACAGAATTTGCAGGGATCGATCGTTTTCAGTAGTCGTTTATGAAAAACGGATTTTCCAGGAATCGTAACGGAAATTGGAGACATTTGAAACATTTATTGAACTAAATTGTTAGTTTCAGAGAACCAAAATATTCATAATCGTCATTTATGCAATTGAAATCAATGAGATTTTGTGTTAATAATTATTACTGGTTATATTTTTTTTCAAAATGAAAATGAGATTATAGATAATAATAATACCCTTGGAAGGGTCAAGGAGGGGTGGAATTTTCTAAGGCTTATGTCTATAGCCTGGGTGCCGCCGTGACTACCACCTCAATAGCCTCCTTTCCTACGGAAATCCGCTAAAAAACCCTAATAACAACAAAAATAATAATAAAACAAAGAAGAAGACAAAAAAAAATGGATTTAAAAAATTGGCTTCGAACCCTCGTATTAGGATTAGCACTCCAAGATGCTATCCACTACACCATCGTGAACTGAGAATTGAGGACTGCAACAAAGTTTGAAAATTCTTCAATCTCTTATTCACAAGTATCTCCCAAATTGAGCATCAATTTTCCCAGTTTTGACAAGAAAATACACTTTTTAGCTAGATTTTAAACCTTGTTCTCCTAAACCTTTGTGTTAAACCTTTTATTGCTGTTTTTTCTCTGCTGATAAAAATTGAATATTAAATGAAAACTTTGATCTGGTCATCCTAAGGAGTTGGGAGGGGGTATTTGGTGGTTGTGGAGAGATATGTAGAGCCCTGAATTTTTGAGATAGGAGTTTTTCATTTCTACCTCAATAAACTTCGATGATTTCCTTCAAAAGGTCGGAGACCGTACATTCTAGAATAATATCCAGCAAAGGTTTAAACAATCAAAATAGATGAGGTCGAAGTTAAAACAATAGAGATTTGCAATTATGTCCCCCTCCGGTTTTAATGAAAAGCCGTCGACAGATTATTGGACGCCCCCTGGAAATCTGAATGATTTATCGCCTCGCCCTGAGTTGATTTGCTGTATGTAGGTGCGAGTGGCAGTTAAGAGAAATAGGACAAAGCCATCTAGCCCTGATTGCGTCCATAAAAGCAAGTTGAGCCGTTTGAAACGTGAAAACTAGAAAATGTTAGAGACAAACTTAATTCCAGAAGCGGAACCCAACCCCCCAGCCTCGTTATTACCTATCATTCAATTAACAACACGATCTCCTTTAAACAAGTTCATGAACATTTTAATACTTAAAGCCAACTCCAGTCTCAATTTAATCCAGCCGCAATTAAAAGGGTTCTTTGATTCTTAATTAAATTTAGTTAATTACTCTTCCTTTTCGTTTTAAAACCTGATGAGTTGGTCAGGGATAATTGACAATTAAAAGACAGTTAAGAGACTTTAATCATTTATCGTTGAGTCAAAATTTCATTTGTTCTTTAATTACAAACCTTTTTTATCCTAGGAAAATGTATAGAATGCAAGATTCTTTTTAGTATATTTTTCTAAAAAAGGCCCCGAGAGGGATTTTAATAAAACTTGTTCTACAGAACCCTTTTTTTTTTTTTTTTTTTTTTTTTTTTTTTTTTCCTCTTCTTTTTTAAGCATCTCAGACATTTTGTATAAACGTATTCCGAGGCTTCCACCTTTGTCCCCTACCTCCTCTTTTGTTATTTATTGTTCTACGTTAATGTCCTTGCGGCCAGCTAGAAACTGTTATTTTATGCAGATGATTCACCTTAACTCAACACAAAGCTCCATGATAAGCCGGACGATTCTTAACTATTGAATAACGCTAATTTTTTGTAAAATATTTAAAAAATTTGAAAATTGAAATGTTGCTCAATTTGGGAGGTGAATAAGTGATTGAAGAATTTTCAAATTTCGTTGCGGTCCCCAATTCTCAGTTCTCGATGGTGTAGCGGATAGCATCTCGGAATGCTAGTCTTAAGACAAGGGTTCGAAACCAATATTTAATAATTTTGGTTTTTGTAATCATCATACATATACGCAAGGCCGTAAAATGTTGATGGTTTAGCGTTTTTCTGCGCCGTGATATTCCGACTGGAAAGAATTAACATTCGGATAAAAATGAGAAAAAGCTTTTCGTAATGAAAACGTTGGAAGAAAATAAACGGTGGCATTAATATATTCGGCCTCGATGAATAGGGGAATGTGCCTTGGGCGGATGGGGATGGGAGATGGGCGAGTGAGAGGGGGATATCTTCATCGGGCTAAATCTCCCGGCTATCTATCAGAAAGGGAGCATGACCATCCCCACCAAAATCGATCTCTTACCCACTTACCTCAGACAACTAACGACCTCGTTTTTATTCAACGGGATCGCCAAGTCCGAATACACATCCATCCGAACTCGAGGCTTTTTTAACCACCCCCACCTGGCTTTTTTTTTTTTTCCTCCTCCCTCAACTTCCGAAATAAATTGAAGCTACCGGTGAAGATCCCGTGGGAATACGGGCACGTGGAAAAACCCCGACCGGGCCCAATAATTGCTCTCTTCTAACAATGACAAATTATAAACGTTAAAAAATTGAATGTTTCACTTTTCCAAAAATTAATAAGAATAAAATATAATAAATAAATTCCTTTTTCTTTGTCGATTTCGTGAAATTTTTAATTCATCCGTACATAGGTCTTAGAAATTGAAGATAAATTCGTAACAGGGGCGGACTGGCCCGGGATGGGTGGGGTACTGGACCATATACCTAACTTAAAGGTTCAGTCATTTTTTGATGAGATACTCTGAGGAGATCGCCTAATAGCAATGACGTAGGAAAAAGAGACATTAATTTTCTTCTTTTTCTGACTCGAATTTTCCACCGCTTTTCATTTTGAAAAATGATTTGGAATCTGTAAATTCTCTAGATCATTCGTTCAATTAATTTTTTTTTAATTTTCTAAAAATAATAATTTTTGGTGGAAAATTTCCATTTTTCGGGTGGAAAATCCAAAAAAAGGCCTCGCCGCGCAAATATCTTTTCCAAAACATAAACAAATCAATTTTCAAAACAAAAATCGAATCATTTTTGAGAGCGCGAGGAGGGCCCCAAAATTCTACTTCTCTCTCTTTCTAGTGGTATCTTCCATTTCACTGAAAAACTCCAAAACTTAACACACTTCCATAAAAACAATTTTGTCTAACTATACCGTCTAGAGTTTTTCGATGTATTTCACTGTATAAAAAAAAAATTATACGAATGTACTGACATGTTATCAAGGTTGTCGTTTTTAGATAAGCGAATTTTATTTTTTTTTTTCATTCTCGTATCGATGAAAGTACTCGATTAGATTGCCATCGTATGTCTCCCTTTGTAGACTAAAACCGTAATAACTTATTTAAAAAAAAAAAAAAAAATTATTGGTCAGTTTGTGGTAGGATTGAAATCATGATTAAAGCGAATCAACATAAGTTTATGTTACGAGCGTTTTGGTTGTTAAATCAATCCCTTCTAATCGTAATGAGCAGTTTAAAAGCTCATTATCATAAAAGAGGGCGGGAACACCCGCGTGGCTCTAATCGAAAGGTTCGAAGTGAATAATTTCCCCTTTTCGAGGGTTGCGAATAAACAGGAAAACAAGGAGGTTGGAAATAGAAGATAACACCTTCGATATCTCTTATCTCGGAAACGGCCTAACCTTCTCCGTCCACCCTTACACCCCTGCTATTAGCCAGATTATTGCAGATCGGACCTTCAACATCGTTTAAGGGGGACCGAAAACCATTTTAATCCTCCTAATTTCTTGGCTCGTTTGCATTTTTTTTCTCCTGACCGGACCTACAATATTTCCAAAATTTTCACCTTTTTTTTAACCTTCCATTATATAAATTTAAGATAATTTTAGTTAAATCAATAGCGAAAAAAAATTTAATTCCCCTTGAACAAACAATCCCATCAAACTTTTGAAGGGGAAGTGGAAAGAGAACAATTAAAAAATAATAGAAAGGGGAAAAGCGGTCAGTTGATAATATTTTCAGTCGGGTAACGAGCCAAAGGGAGGCTTGGTAAACAGAAGTTCATTTTGAACCTGTGACGTCACGCTTCCCATATTTTCCCTTTATGCAAATAAAGGATTTTTATGCGGGAAGGAATTTATTTTTGAAATTAAAAATACGAGGGATCATTTTAATTATAAAACTGTGTTATACAATTAAGTCGAATCCCATTTTCCATTAGGAGTAAAACCCCTTTCGGACTCGGAAGAATAGAAACGTCTCACCCCGGGATAAGAAGTTGAAACTGTGATTAGCTTTCCGACCCCTTAATCCAGACCGAGGGAATACGTTCCTCGAAATGTCGCTTTTCCCTCTGAGGGGACTGAAAGGACGACAAACAAGAACGGTAATTAACTCCGACCGATCACTTTGAGCCACCAAGACTCAAGAAGCTCTTTTTCCTCAATCCTTTTCAACGAGATTCTTGTCCACACAAAGCCAATAAACCCCAAGTGACAGACAGCTCGTATCAAGTCTATCAATTCAGAGAATTTTCATAGTCACGGATTTAATGCGAAAAAATCAAATCGCTATACTTTCATGGGTGTAATTTGTAAGGTGAAATAAAATAATTATAAATATTGTACTTTAATTACAAGTATGAGCCGTCGAAAATGGTTTTTTGCGTGCTGTAGTAAAAATACCTTTGGGTCATGAACAGAAAATCGATTATTCAACGTCACATAAAACACGTCGCCGACAATGGATTTCTCACATCGAGCAGACTCATCAAAACTTTCCAAGCACGGCGACATCGGAATATGTCATTTTATGCTAATTTTTGAAGGTTGGTTTCAACGACAAATAGGGGAAACGAATATTTTATCAAAATAGACGTCGTTTCAAAAGCAACTCGAGAATGGACCGTTTTAAATCGAGAGAAAAATTTCCATTTGCTAAAAAATCGATGCCTTATGTTTCCTATAAATGCTTTGGGTGAATAAAATGTGGTATGTAGGAGATATGGGGTTCCTCCCAACCCAACCTATAACCAAAACCCAACCTGCCCCAACTTAGCCCAACCAACCCCCAACCTGCCCCAACTTAGCCCGACCTACACCAAACCAACACCCAACCTACACCCAACTTAGCCTACACTAACCTGCCCCAACTTATCCCAACCTACATCCAACTTGCCCCAACTTAGCCCAACCTACATCCAACCTGCCCCAACTTAGCCCAACCTACACCCAACCTACACCCAACCTACAACCAACCTACAACCAACCTACAACCAACCTACAACCAACCTACAACCAACCTACAACCAACCTACAACCAACCTACAACCAACCTACAACCAACCTACAACCAACCTACAACCAACCTACAACCAACCTACAACCAACCTACAACCAACCTACAACCAACCTACAACCAACCTACACCCAACCTGCCCCAACTTAGCCCAACATACACCTAACCTGCCCCAACTTAGCTCGACCTACACCCAAACTACATCCAACCTATAACCAACACCCAACCTACCCCATCATACCCAAACTTACCCCCAACCTACACTCAACTTACCCCGAACATACCTTCAACCTACCGCCAATCTTCCCCAACTTAGCCCAACCTACACTAACCTGCCCCAACTTATCCCAACCTACATCAAACCTGCCCCAACTTATCCCAACCTACATCAAACCTGCCCCAACTTAGCCCAACATACACCTAACCTGCCCCAACTTAGCCCAACCTACACCCAACCAACACCGAACCTGCACCCAACCAACAAACCTACACCCAACCAACACCAACCTGCCCCAACTTAGCCCAACCTACACCCAACCACCGAACCTGCAACCAACCTACACCCAACCTGCCCCAACTTAGCCCAACCTACACCTAACAACTTACGACCTACACCCAAATTACATCCAACCTACAACCAACACCCAACCTACCCCATCATACCCAAACTTACCCCCAACCTACACTCAACTTACCCCGAACCTACCTTCAACCTACCTCCAATCTTCCCCAACTCACCTCCAACCTAACCCAACTAACCTCCCAACCTACCCCAACTGACTGCCAAGAGACTGCCTCATGTCTTGGCCCAAGAAAGACCCCTCAGAAAGAAAAAGGCTCTTTTGAACTTTATGAGGTCTTCAAAATCTATTATTTTCCATCCATTGCGTGCGAACCTACCCTTTTTCAAAGGCTGTTCAATTAATTTAGATTCATTTGTTATTCCAAATTAAATCAATAGCTCTTTACCCTAATAAGAAAACCTTTCACGAAAAGATCTTAACTAGATTTATTTGCGGTGTAAAATAAGCTTCGAGTTAAGTTTTTTTTTTTTTTTTTTAACAAAAACGTGAATATTTTTCATGCACTATTAAAAAAGATAAATTGTCCAGGGAGGGAGGTTTGCTCTTAATTAAATCCGTGCCCTTTTGTACATAGAGCTTGCGTTAATGAAGGCTTCCAAAATCCTAACGGTCTCCCAGTTAGTTTTATGTGCCCGGAGTATAAAAACGACCTTTTCTATACACATCACGTTTCTTTATCTCGTTTCTTAGTTTTTCTAATTTTTGAGGTCATTTTGAAGGGGAGCTCTCGATATTTCCCTTGAGGGAGAGGGTCTGGAAAGATTTTCAGGCCCCGGGTTTAACCGAAAACGAATCTGACACCTGTTGCCGGAAAAAGAAAAGGATTTCACGGTGTGACAATTGTAAATTGGTTCGGATCTTCTTAATGTTTTTGGGCTAAAGAAAAGGGGGAATCCAACAGGTAATCGAAGAAAACAACAATTTTTTTTTTTTGTTTTTAAATATAAACCCCCCTCGTTCTCAATTACAGAAAAAGCATCCATTAGTGATATAAGCCATTTTCGATCCGTATGGCCAATCACTTAGGGGATGGGAAAAATAAGGCATTTGTCAATTCCGACAGGTGAACCAGAAGGGTCTCAATTACCCTCTAATGACCCAGGTTCTCGATTTACATCACCATTTTCCTTTTAAACCGAAACCCAAGATTAATTCGTACAAAACACGATAATATTACGAACACTTCAGTAATGACTGGGGTCAACAATTCGAAATTCTAATTTGCCAATTTCATTATAAATGATCGATGAAACTCGGCAGGTCGCATTTTTGTAAATAAAGCATAAAACAGACAAAATATAGCTGAGATCGGGACAGGGGCTCTGTACTTTGCTAGGGGGCCTAAAGGAGCGATTATCTCGAGAACTTGGACTGAAATCGGCACGGGAAGGCCTCGTAAGATGAGAAACATTGCACGTGAAAATCATTTGATTCATCCCTAGGGATCTGGTACTTCGGTGGAGTCTTATCTAAAGTATGAAATCTCACTTTTCTCAAAAACTCCTGAAAACTGGCACAAGTGTGTAGGACAGGGTAAGGAACGCTTCGTATAAGTTAAAATGTGTAAAAAAGGTAATCGCCTTTAAGCCCTTTTAAAAAAAATTCATAAAAAAGATATAGTTTTACAGATGGTAAAAATCAGACCTACCTAAGTGAATTTCATTATAAGTACATTTTATGGCCTCGGGGCCTCCTAGCACCGGCCTCAATAGCTTCTTTCCTTTGGAAATCAGCTTCAGAGAGACGCGCTGCGTCGCGAATTTTCTATTATTTATAATTTTTATTTTATTTATTTATTTATTTTATTATTTTTTTTTCCGAAAAATCGCGGTATAAAAATATCATGTAGGAGAAATAAATAATTCACTCTTGTCTTCGCGTTGGATTTATCTTCATCCGAGATGGTGAAGAAGAATATAAATTAGGGGCCGAATCAACTTTTTAATGTATATTTTTTTAATATAAAATTTATTCCACCCCTTTAGTCTCATTATTAATTATGAAATCAATGAACGCTGGAATTCATTGCCCAAAATAAAACGAATTAAAATTTATCTCTTTATTTCGTTAAAAGCACTTTTTGGGTGAAAAATGGGATATAAACTCGAAAATGAGTTTGAAATAAAGATTGTCAGATCAATGAGATTGAAAAAAAAAAGAGTAACATTTAGCAACCACCCCTCCCCTCCTCCACTACCCCATAAATCGACAGGTTTTCAAAATTTCACAAAAAGAACATTCAATTTCAATCAAATTCATTGGAAGTGTATTCTGATAAAAGACATTTTGACTGATTATTGGGTATTTTGTTTTTATCGATTTATAATTTAATCATGTAATCCCGAGGACTTTTTGATTTTCGTGTTCGATTCGGGGGCATTTGTTCGTTGTTCTGAACAATGTTTTACACTGATACGTGCACGCTGTGATTACGCCCCTAATAAATTAATCCGGGATAAAATCCCCGTCGACGACTCACGAGGGAAAATTTACCTTTTCTCCCGAAAACCCCCTTCCCGACCGTTTAAACGTCTAAACTGAACAATTTATACGACGGAAAAGTTAAACAGATTATCGCAACGGGATTTTTTTTATTGATTCGGAAGAGGGTATAAAAAAAAAGGTAAATTTTTTAGGTAAAAAGTTTGTTTTCGGGGTATGAAACTAAATGGAGTTTGGGGCCGGTGTTTGTTTGGCGTGTATGCACGAGTTTTGGGGCGAAGGGTTTTCCCTAGATGAAGAATATCTCGGTTGTTCTAGAACTCTTTCTACTCTCCGGGCGTTATTTACGAGGAGACAACCGTGCCTCACTTTCGCGAAGAGTAAGAGTTCCTCGTCAATCTGCGACTCCCCCCGCATTTCCCGCAAACACCCTCAACGACTGGCCCAATCTCGGGAAAACAGCCCGTTCCCGTATTTCGTTTATATCTGACATATGCTCAAATATTTTTTGCTCTTCAAAAAAAGGATAATCTATCGCTCAAGAATTGTGCTGTTCCTTTTAAGACGAGTCCATTTATTGCTTAAAATGGAACACAATAATAAAAATTCTTTTAACATAAAAGACTACTTTCGTAACGTTTTTGAGGAAAATCGTATTCTCATTAGGCAGAGTAGGGCAAAATGTAATTGAATTACAAATTACAAATTTTTTCGAAGTAATTGAATTACTTTGTAATTTAAATTACAATGTAATTGGAAAAAAGTAATTGGATTACAAATTACAAGTAATTCGATTACATTCAAGTAATTCAATTACATTCAAGTAATTCAATTACATTCAAGTTATTCAATTACATTCAAGTAATTCAATTACATTCAAGTAATTCAATTACATTCAAGTAATTCAATTACATTCAGTAATTCAATTACATCAATTACATTCCAGTAATTCAATTACATTCAAGTAATTCAATTACATCAATTACATTCAAGTAATTCAATTACATTAATTACATTCAAGTAATTCAATTACATCAATTACATTCCAGTAATTCAATTACATTCAAGTAATTAAATTACATCAATTACATTCCAGTAATTCAATTACATTCAAGTAATTCAATTACATCAATTACATTCCAGTAATTCAATTACATTCAAGTAATTCGATTACAAGAAATGTAATTCGATTACAAAAAATGTAATTTGATTGCAAAAAAATTTAATCCGATTACAAAAAAAAAAAAAAAAATTGATTCGATTACAAAAATCTAGAGTATCTTTTTCTGTGATGATGAAGTCTAGAGTGTCGTTTTTCGATGATGAAGGATTCTAGAAGGTCATTTATCGTTCATAAATAAACCTAGAGTGCCATTTTAGGATTATAATGGCACCTAGTATGCCTTTTACTTTGAAAATGACTTCTAGTGGGTCTTTTTTCAATGATTAAGGATTCTAGGGTGTCTTTTTAGGATTATTATGCCATCTAGGATGTCTTTTACTTTGAAAATGAATTCTAAAGGATCGTTTATAATTTTTCTTGAAAATTTAGTGAAAATAGATATTTTTCGATTTGTTGTAATTTGTAATTGAAAATGTAATCTAATTACAAATTACATTGTAATCGAATTACATTGTAATTGAATTACAATGTAATTCAATTACTTACTATAAAAATTAATTCGAATTACAATGTAATCGAATTACAATGTAATTCAATTACGCCCTACTCTGTCATTAGGCTCTTTTTGTCTACACTTCTCATTAGAGTTTTGTAAGCAAGTTCTACTGCAGAGTGTAAAAGAATAAATAATTTAAAATTTTGTTATCTTCGAAAACCGACAAAATATAGCGTGCAGAACGGCGTGAGGCTCACGTTAAACTCTATTAAATCCTCTCTTATGTATCGTATGTGGGATACATGACAAGCTTCACGCCTAATGTCAGTTCGTTTTCACGTTATTCTCATACTTTTTCGCCGTGCCCCATTTTTGACGGACAGTTCCTTCTTGGGCGTTCCCTGACAGTGATCGCGAATAACGAACCTCCAAACGCTATTTTATATCAATTTTTATTTTCAGGAGCTTTCAATTACTTAAAAAATGCGTATAATTTCATATCGCGAAATAATAACCCCATCCATTAAACTCAAATGAAGCGGTACTAAAGAGATCAAGTATAATCCTCAACGGAATAAAATATGGAAAATTGAAACGGGTGGGGGAAAAGATAAAATGACGAAGTATTGTTTTTAATATTGAATGAACATCCTCCCTTTATCCAACTGACTAAAGTCGATAATAGATAAAAATTCACCATCAGATTACCATTTCCTTTTGATCTATGAAGCTCCCCTACACCGGGTGTATAAAATATGTTGAAGGATCAAATTACATCCTTTGAAAGGGTTTTTTTATTGTTAAAAACCCTTAGGGAAATATTATTCCGTATTGAGTCATTTCAGAATTAAAGAAATTTGATCTTTCCTTAGAAAATCTTGAATTTTAATTTATTCAAAAGAATTTTTTTCTCGTATTCCTTCATGCTGAATGTTTGATAGGCTTTTTTTAACAAGTAATTCGTGAATTTTTCAATTTTTCTTATAATTTTTTTATTTAAAAAAATAAAATGTTCCACCATTTTGACCGCATAAATGGGGGATTTGCTTGAGGGCTGAAATACGTGGGATCTAGTCCGTTGTAATTCAGTGGCAATTAAGGAATAGTATAAATTGTACATTTAATTAAGTTAATGGACTAAATCTGGGTCACTGGGAAGAGAAATGTATTTACCGTCGAGGATCGGTCGCCCTTTGATTAAAAGGGTTTTAAAACGTAAGTGAAGGTATTCTGAAGTCGATGAGTCTTCCAAGTTGTGAAAATTGGGGTTTTTCTTGGCGCCAGATTGTAAGCGAGAGATCATAAGATGATCACCTTACTTCTAGTTACTTTGGTTGCATTCCAGATGCTTTCTTCCAAAAAAAGAAATCTACCTAAAAGAAGATGCTAGAATTGCAACAAAAAAGAGGATACGTTAAAGATGATGAATTTGTTTAACTAAATAACAGGGAAGACGGGGGGAGGTTGTAGGAGGTGATGGGAATGTGTGGAAGGAGATGGGAATGTGGGGAAGGTGTTGGGAGGTGTTGGTGGGAACTGGGAGGCGATTGGCAGTTGAGTTGGTTAGGAGAGGTGAGGTTAGGGTGGGAGGAGGAGATTAGGGAAGATTGTGGGTGAGAGACAGTGGGAGGAAGAGCAGAAGGTATGTTTGGTGGTTCTGGTGAGATGAGGGGAGGGTCCTGGAGAGTAGAGGAGGCGATTTAGGGTGGAATGTAGGAGGGATGGTGGGACACGTTTGGTGATTGTGGAGAGGTACGAATTAAGGAAAAATTTTAGTTAAAGGGTGTCCTCCTTCATACTAAATTTTCCTTTGTGCTCGAAGTCTTTAGTGACACCGATTTTTAAGCAATGATTTTTTTTTTTTTTTTAACCTAAAACAACACTGCGAAAAATCAATTAAATCTACTGAAAATATAAGTACATCTTTTATTTTCAATACATCAACTTGGAAAAAGAACTACCCCAAAAAGAATTCAGATACGTCCACCATTAATCTTCGTCTCGTGTTTTTTACATAAGGGGGTGTCTGCGTGGAGGAGGGTAAAAAAACCAACATTGTGCCTTAACTATCGTACAGCATGTGTTTTTTCCTAAATAGATGGTTATCCAACCGGAAGATGATTATCATAGGGGATCGCTCGTATAAAACGCTTTTACCTGCCCCCCCCCCCCACCTAATGTGGGCTATTAAGATGTCAAAATAATAAACTGCACCCCTGCATAAATAGTTGAAAGCTTTCCTATTGACATCACGTGACGATTTTCGAATAATAAATTATTTAATTTTTTATCTTTAGGCAATAAATCAACAGTTTTTTACTTTCTTCAACTAATAAAAGTTTAAATTATTATTGGTTCAAAAAAGAACAAAGGTATTCATGTATTATTCAACTCAAACAAAAACAAAAAAAAATCCTATGAAATTATGAGCCTCATTACACAAACTCATTATGCACGTGTAAGCGTTTATAAACCGCGTAGGCTTTTGACAATGAAGTGTCACTTTTTGTTTATGTATGGATTTAATTCTTTGCTCTTTAAAAATTCGTCTAATAGGTAAGTAACCTTAAAAACGCATTTCTTCACGTCAAGTAAAGATACACTTTTTTTTTTAATTTCAAAGGTTAGGGGAGGATGATTTAGGAAGGCAGGGGAGGCGATGGGAGGGTAGTGGAAGAGGATGGAAGGTTAATGGTGGTGGAGGATGTGGGTGGAGTTTGGGTAAAGTTATGGTGGGGGGAGGTTGAGAGGGAGAGTGAGGGGAGGTGAGGGATGTTGGGGATATTTGTGCAGAAGGGCCGAAATTTTTAAGAAAGTTTTTTTTTTTTTTTTCCATGCGCACACTAATTAATTTATATGAATTCTTGTTTCTGTTTAAATGATACAGGGAATCGAAAATGGCTACAGAGACGCGAGAGAAATGACATCAAAAGAAAAGTTCAAATGAATTTTTTAAAATACTTTTTTTTTTCTTAACTTTTGCAGTTAATATTCAGAGCAGTAAACACAAATGGACCCTTTGGGCCAAGGTTATTAGAATACCTAATATAATATTCAAACCTTGCTTCGGACCTTCTTTGCTCAATTTATGCCGCTCGACCTTTCTCTGAAAAGGCAACCGACGTTTTTGAGTCTTTAAACAGTGAAATGAACTTCAAAAGAAGAATTTTTACAGTTTATTAGGGTGCTTCAGGGATATTACGACTTACTCAATCTGAAAAGGGAAGTTCAAAGACATGCAAACCTAGAAAAAACTGTTTTGGTGTCTTAAGACCCCAAAAAAGATTCATCGTGTCATTATTTTGGGGGCTTAGAATCACACAAAAAAAAATCTAAGGTTAGATGAACAGCTGCAATATTAAAAAAACTTTAAATGACGTTTTAGAAGGGTCATAGGTAGGTGTAAAATTGTAAAGGAAAAAAGGGGAAAACGAATGGGGTATGTTTTTGGAATGTACGAACGTAATCGTTGTAAAAAATCAACTTTAAACATTAGCCAACCCTCTAACATAAAGGATACGAGGGAGTAGAAAGCACCTTTTAGCAACTTGTTAAAATGAAAGTTTTCCAAGCGTGTTTAAATGGAATTAGCGAAGAAGGAAACTTGACTACTTCCTAAAGGATTCTATTATGGAACTACATTTTGCATACCGATATCTAAAAAAATGATAATGAACTAAAATAATGTATGTTTGCTTTAGAAAAATGGTGGATGGTTAATTAAAGAGAAACAAGGAGGGTTTTAAACGAGATCCTCTTTTGGATCGAATAAAAGCGTTCTACATGTTTGTTGTAGAGCCCTTTTAGGTTTCAACAAAAAGATTTTGGGCTTTAAACACGAAAATACCTTTTCGAAGGTGCTTTTTTGGTGAAATATTCAAATATGGAGGTCGTTAGAAAATTAGTGGGGAGGCCTCTTTTGTTTGAAATACGTCTTGGTCAGAGGAGCGTAAACATTTAACGCGCGTTCTAATGACACGTGTACTGCTCGTAATTGGACTGGCCATTGTAGGGAGAATGGGTAGGGTTGGCATCTTTTGTTTAAAAGGACGGGAGCTCGAAGGGATTGCTGGTCCCATTCAATAAGCTTCGAGGGTGCATAATGTCTTCACACTAAAGCAACTTTTATCCACAAAGGATTTATTTTAATTAGTCCAAAAAAACGGACGCAGTAATCCATCATCATTTCGTTGCTTGTGGTTTAGAAGCCATTGAGTGGAAACTATGGCCCACGAGTTACGGGGAGATCTACCCGTTTTACGAGTACGGATACGGGAAGATCTACCCGTTTTACTAGTACGGATACGGGAAGATCTACCCGTTTTACGAGTACGGAAAAGGCAAGATCTACCCGTTTTACGAGTACGGAAATAGCAAGATCTACCCATTTTGCCAGTACGGAAACGGGAAGATCTACCCGTTTTACGAGTACGGATACGGAAAGATTACCCGTTTTACGAGTACGGAAAAGGGAAGAATCTAAGATTTTACGTATACGGAAACGGGAAGATCTACCCGTTTTTCGAGTACGGAAAAGGGAAGATCTAAGATTTTACGTGTACGGAAACGGGAAGATCTACCTACCCGTTTTACGAGTATGGATACGGGAAGATCTAAGATTTTAAGTGTACGGAAACGGGAAGATCTACCCGTTTTACGAGTAGGGAAACGGGAAGATCTACCCGTTTTACTAGTGCGGATAGGGGAAGATCTACCCGTTTACGAGTACGGAAATAGCTAGATCTACCCGTTTTGCCAGTACAGAAACGGGAAGTTCTACCCGTTTTACGAGTAGGGATACGGGGAAGACCATAACCTTATAGTGTGTATACCCACTGAAAACATGGGGGCTGGGGCCCAGCTACAAGACACTGGTGCTTGGTTGGGACTGCCTTTTCTGTGGGGTACCCCTAATGAAAAGAATTAAATTATGAAAAAATGACCTCCGAGGGATCAAACGGTGAGAAAAAAATTACCGCTCGTCGTATTTTTTCTGCCCCTAGCTCCGTTTCGCCCCGTTCCAGATCTGTCCCTCTCGTCAGTTCCAGGCGCGCCCCATTTCTCCCCACCGCATTTTATTCAGGATCCAAATCCCGTATCGAATCCATAAGAAAGGGTCCATTTGTTAAACGGAATTAGTTGTACATTTATTGAAAATAAACCATTTGTCAGACGACCCATCTGCTACATCCCATAGACAAAATTCGTCACGGGGATTTATCCGAAATATTAAAAAAATTTATAAAAATTGAATGCGACCAAAATAGGCGTATAAATCGAATGATATTGTTTCAAATAACAAGTGCAGACTCCGTCAAGTGTTTATTCACGCAAAATACCTTCGGACAACTGTTTACATTGGACCAGTTGCCTCCAGAAACGGTAGAAATCGCAGAATAACAAACAGAAAAAAAATATTTTTTGTGTTTTCTCTCGTATTTTTAAACTACTCGAGACTATAATGGCCTTATTACAATACAGAAGAGAAAAAAACCCGCCCTTGAAAGTATGGGAAACAAAACAGGAACCCATTCCAGACTTGGATCGTCCCATTTTCGAGGGTTGTATGTAGACAATGGAAGATAAGAGGGTATTATACAGACTTCACGTTGACAGGGCGGATCGTAACCCCTCTCGTTCCCTTTTTAGTCGACTCTCCTCTTTTAGCGAAAGGGTTCCAAACCTCCCCCTCTCGCGATACCGACGCCTCTCCGTACGTTCGGGGCTTCGAGCTTCAGTACCCTCCCGACCTCTGTTCCGCCCGGATCTAAAACCGTTTTTATTTAAGTTCGACGATCTTCGACGTATTCATTTGCGACGAAAAAATTTTTAATCATAAATATCAAAAACAATTGGAATTTCTAATTTATTTTGATCTTTCATTTTTATAAAGTAAGTTCTTCAAATTTTTTTTTAGCCATAAATAAGTTAATAAAATTTCATTATAATTTTTTTTTTAAATTAGACATTACATATAAAATGTTTAAAACTTTAAACGAATATCAATACCAATGAGTTCCAATATACCTAATAGAACTTAATTGGAATCTTGGGCGAAACAAGATTAGATGGGCCTCTCGTGTGGTGTGGAAATCCTCCCTACAAAGTGGTCAATTGTGCTCTCAACAAAAAGGGATTACTGGGCCTTAAATTAATTATAAATAAATAAATAAAAGACAAAATTTTCATCAATTCCACTTTGGATTTTCTCTCTTTTTTGTTTCAACAATAGAAATTGAGTTTATTGTGAATTTATAAAGGAAAGGAATTTTTTTTATTTAATTTTAAACTGCATTCTATAAAAAAGAGAGCAATTTATTCATTTTTCTTTAAAGAAATTCCTACGTTTTGAACTTGTAAAGATTTAATTAATTTTTTGTTTTTAGTTTTTTAAAAGTTTAATAAAGACAATTTGTATTTTTAGGAATCTCTACTTTTCTTTTTTTCTTTAAATATTCATGGAACAGACCACTCAGATTGCACTGAAAATTTATAATAGTAATTACCTCCCATCTCCTATCGATTTTCATTTTAATTATTTAAATGGTTGAATAATTATGAAATCGATTTTTTGATAATATCCAAAGGTAATTTGGGTTTTCAATCCTCTTTAATAATGAATTTCATTATACGACGACTTGTTTCAGTCCGAAAACTTTTTTATTATTTTTAAATAAAAACAAGATGCGATATTATGTTCCGAACAATTTATAAACTTCACAAAGAACCTTTATGTGAGGTATTCCAGAAAAGAATTTTAATATTATGTAGGCTAAGGGAATTCTCATTAAGATATTTGCATATTAAGGAATAAAAAATGATAAGATACCGAGCCATGATTAAAACTTGTCATAAAAATATTGCCAAGTTTTTTTTTTTTTTTTTTTTTTTTTTTTTTTTTTTTTTTTTTTTCATATTCTAAAATCATTTTTTCCTCCTGTGGGCTATAATGTACATTTTAATGATCAAAGATTTAGAAACGGCGGTTTTTACGATTCTGGAGTTTCCAAGCGGATAACTCTTTAATATTTTATTATAAACTGGGAATGATATGCTCTAGTGAGTTTTTGACGCGTGGGCTTCATACTTTCGTTTGATAGCCTAAGGGCAATTATGCATGAAGAACTGAAAACAGTAATTGACCATTTTTCCCTTCTTATGGTTTAATATTAATATATTTAATATTAGGTTACAGAAGTGAAAACGATATTATGTGACCGAATATCTCTTTCAATTCTTTTAAGGCGATTTTTTTTAGTTTAACGGGTTTTTCTCCCTTTTATGTGTACAGAGGATGGGAATTGTTCCGGAGATGAAGAATTGGTTGGGGGAGGCGGAAAAGGGGGCCCCGTGTGCGTAGGAGCCACCAGGGTTTGGCGGTATCTTCCGACCGTAGTCGGATTGGCTTTGAGCGCAGAAAAGCAATATTTCCTCTCTTTTCCTTTTTTTTTTTTTTTTTTTTTTTTTTTTTTTTTTTTTTTTTTTTTTTTTTATTGAGGTGTCATCTGTGTCGAGGAGGGAAAGAGAGCGTGGAAAGAGAAGAACCCGTTCCTGAGATTTAATTTCCCGAGCAACAGAAGAAAACGATGGATATTTATACCGGCTGAAGGGGTTTGTAACGCCTCGGCTTCTTTCCCCTCTTCTTCCAGTTTTTCTTTTGTTATCTCAGCCAATAATATCGCCCCGCCTATATTTTTTATATAATCAACTTTTTACCCCCGACAAAGAAATGAAAAAATCTATTTGAACGTTTGACAACACAGGACTTTAGTCAATTTTTTTTTTTAAATTGAACTTTTCGCCTTGAGAAGTCCTTTGAGACCATCCAGTGTAGGCCGTGCAACCTTGATGTATGAATATTTTCTTTTGAATTTATTTTTAATGATATAAATGACCTCTATAGAATAAAAATAATAAATAAAACAAGATCAAAAGAAATTCAATTTAAGAATCAGAAGCCATTTCTGAACCTAACTACTTTTTTCTTTATTCGTTTATTTATTTTGCCATAAGTGAAATTCAGTGGTGTGTATCTAGCTTAAAGTATTAGGTATCATTAAAACTTAAATAAGAGAAAAATAAAACGTTTTTGAACTTTTAACCCCCAGACCTTTAATATTACATTACATAGTATTTTAATAATATTTAAACCTCATCTCCCCTAGGAAATTGACAAAAAATAATTAATAATATATCACAAAATTATTTAAAGTTGAAAAGAATAATTTATTTACCGTAGAACCAATTAGTTTAACTTGGAATTTTGAATTGATAAATCGAAATAAAATATTGAAAAGCTGCAGGGTAAAATTTTGGATGAGAGGAAAAAAGAGAAAAATTGTCCTACTAATGTTCTGAGAAAACTTCCTTTTTCATTTCGATCCTCGAATTTATTGCTCCTCTACTATTCAGAAGTAATTACTTTAGTATTTTAGAAATTCATAAATAAAATTCATCCAAGTTATTTTTTCTTCTTGTAAGATGAAGGTGTGTCAGCCAGCTCGTTTTGTTAAGAAGCTTTTTTCTCCCCTCCGGGTTTTTCCTTCCCTTGCCGCCTTGACATTATTTCAAAGTGGATTCTACTTTTTCAACAAAGGGAAAAATTAATCTAAAATAATGATCGTACATCAATTTGTTTGAAAGTTGTGAAAATTTCTTTCGAAAATTTGACATTCCTTGGTGAAAAGAGGTCAATAAAATTGGTTTTTAATCTGAACCAGTTCAATATTATAGGCAATACCAGTACCTGGGTTGTCAAACACTCATGTTCGTCGTCTGGAAAGTATCTTTCCTTGTAAAAGAGAACAAATTCAGGCTGAAAAAGGGTCTTTCCTAATCAAAAAACGGTTTAAAAAGGCTTGGAAGGGTCTTTCTTTGTCAAAAAGAGCTCAAAAAAGCTAAACTGGGTCTTTTCTTGTCAAAAAAGGGTCAAAATCTGACAGAAAAGGGTCTTTTCTGATCAAAAGGGTCATAATCCGTATCAAAAGTGTTTTTTCAAAAAGGTAAATCTCGCTGAAAAGGGTCTTTTCTTATCAAAAATGGTTCAAAATATGACGAAAAAGGATCTTTTCTTGGCTTTAGAAACACGTAAGTTGGCTTTCTCGTAAATCCTACGCTTTGCGAGTTGCCCCAAAGTAGGTAGCTAAACTCTATCATTGATATGTCCTAGAAAAAAAGGGATAGGCGCTTCTTAGTTCAGGAAATTATCATTAGTCTGATTTCACTTTTAGAACTGTTGAACTTAATCAAGAACGTTTAAGACTTTTAGTATCCCCACTTCATTAAGGAATGATTAATCAATCTTTATCACGTCAGCACATCCCCCTTCCTTTCAGGAATGAAAAGATGAAGGGGAATTGTGACCACTCATACAAGTAAAACACATAAAGAGAAAAAAGAAATTAATTTTTGTTAATTTTTACGTCCTTGTGCTATTTGCATCAAGTAGTCACTTAATGCTTCGTTGAATAGTAGTGCCCTATCCTTCCTGCTATGACTTTTGTCCATAGTTTTGCGTCGTATTAAAAATAAACGCCCTTTTTCCCGAAGTGGAGATTAGATAATGTGCATAGGGCGGTAAATCTTCTGACGACGGCCGAGGGCATTGTTGTGGCTTTTTTGTCCGCGTTGACACTTTTCCCGGACGCGATTTATAATCGCCGAGCATGAAAAGCATACTAAAAATACGCGAAAAACCAAATATCGCAACCTGTTCTACATTTTCATTCCAGAAAAAAATTATTTCCGGTGGCAGTATTAAGCATTCCTTTTAACGAAGGCAAACACGATTAACCCGGATTCGAAATTAAAAGCATTAAAATTAGAGTAGGAAGATATTTTTTTTCTTGGAAAGCATTGTTGAAGATAACGGGGATCATGAAAATATAAAGGGTAATTAAGAGAAGGAGCAGTTTGTCAGTTAAGGGTTGAAAGGGCGGATAAGCCGTCTTCACCCCCTTGTTATGTCATGTCATTCTCCGAGTCGTAAACTAGACCCTTCAAGCCCCCTGGATCTGATCGTTAGGAAGGATTCCAAAATCCTAGGGGTCAGATCCACGTTTTTATCGTTCCTGAACTTTTTTTTAAATACTTATCGATAGTTTATATCAAAAAGGGGGATATTTTCTTCAAGAGGTTTGAATAGACGTTTATTGATTTTGAATAACTTCATTTTTATCAGTCATCTCCCGGTTTCTTATTACGGTAAAAGATGAAAAGATGTTGAGGTATAAAAACGTTATAAAGCTCGAGCCCCTTCAGACGAGTTACTTTGCTTTAGCTCCTTTATTTATGATATTAAGAAAAGCTAATAAAAGGGTTTTCGAGGCGATAGAAAACGAAGCTTCTATAAGAAGACCCTCCTACCCAAACACCAAAAAATAATTCCCTCTTGAACGAAGTTTTTTTTTTTCTTGAAAGACAAGACTTGGGCCAACTTTAATTAATTTTAAAGCTCGAGAGCTTTCGACCTTTATAACTTGGGACCTTCGAAGACAGGGTTATAGGTCAGTTAAAATGCTTTGTTTTGACCTCTAATTCTTTTTCTTTCGCACCAGATTTAAGAAATTCCTTTTCCTTAATCATTTCCTCTTTTTGAGGGACAATTTCACTTTCTCCAAATTCAAAAAAAAAAATTCCTTTTAAGTGTAAGAAAGAGACAAACAGTGGGGCCAATAAAACCAGGAAATCCAGACCTCATGTTTGCTTCCAAGTAACAAACAAAGAGTCAAAAGGGGGGCTCTGAAGGTTTCAAAATGAATATAGAAACGTTGTAGTGAGCGAACAAAGGCCTACGTCTCGTGGCGTGGGTGAATATAAATCATGTTTGCAACCCCCTGAGGAGGAGTAAAACATATTGGAATTTTTTTTTTCTCCAGTTCCCAGCAGACAGAAAAAAGTTTAAAATTGTCACATATCTCCTGTATCCATCCTTCAAAACAAACAATAAAAACCGATCGGAAATGTTTATCCAAAAAATCGATTGAAATAAAAGTTTGCTCGATTGTTTTTTTTATCTTTATGGACAAATCCATGATCTAAATATAAATAAAAAACCTGAGATCATGTATGGATGAATGGTTAGGGATTGAGAGAATTTTTAGAATTTATCCTAAGGTAGGACAGCAATTCCAGGGGGAAAAAAGATGAAAGTGACCAAAAAGTGATTTCGAAAAAAATAAAAAACAAAGTTTGAATTCTATTAATCCTTTTGTAATATCCTATTGTAATGCTTGTAACATTTATCTATTTTCCCCCCGAATCTTTTCATGCACATTTTGGACGATTCTCATCTTTTTTCCCTCTTGTTGTTCTACCAGATGAAAGTACTCCTTCATAGCCCCTAGATAGCGCTAATATCTCAAAATCGACCGAAAAGTGACTTTCATCTTTTTTCCCCCTGGCGCTTCATTTATGCAACTATATTTGTGCAAATCGGACCAGGCTACTACCTCCTGGTAAGGACTGATGGTAGAACAACAAGAGAGGAAATAAGATGCTAAACGAAATCACTTTTTGGTCACTTTCATCTTTTTTCCCCCTAGCCCTTCATATATATTTTTTCTTATATTCTTCAACAGAACAATGCCATTTGACACAAACCGTTGAAAGTCTAAATTTCCATCGAACATTCAATGCCAAAAGGAGTTATCTTAAATCAACTACAAAACAATGGTTGAGGAAGAAAAAAAGGAAACAGAAGAGAGTCACTGATAAAAGAAGTTTAAAATATCCACAACTCTGAAAGCACTTACTCCTCTTAAGTTTGAAGCCATTTCCCCGAAGCTGAACCGAAATTATACTATCAAAACTTAACGTTAACGTAAATAGTTTTGTGTAATAACACGCAATAATGTAGTTGATGTGTATTTACGCGTGGTATAAGGTATCTGTTTTGGCGTGGATCTCCATTCTCCAATCACACGGGTGTTTGCCATGAATACAAATTAGTCTAACCCCCTCTTCCCCAACGCCCCCTTCGGCCAGCCAATCTTCCCTTTACCTACACACGCGTCTATAGTTCAACTTATCGACTTTGATTACCATATTGTTGATCACTAAGGATTGATCGCACAATTTTTTGTTTACACCTTGTGATTATTATTAATTTCCTTTTAGAGAATCAATGTTGTGTCATTTCCGATTCATTTCCTGAACAACTAAGCCCAAAGGGACGCCCCTCGGCCTACAACGGATAATCAATATTTGATTCTATTTAAGCAATATGAATAATTTACGACTAAATTAAAACTTTGTTTTCCCATAATGAACGAGTTTCAAGAAATTGTAGGCTTAGATAAGTATAGAGGCACAATAAAGGGGATAAATTATTTATCTTTTTTTTTTTTTTTTTTTTTTTTTTTTTTTTTTTTTTTAATTCATGTTTTTAAAATGAAAATCTTTTTAGAATTTTCTTTAATAAGACTTTTTCTAGTCTGAAGGAAAAGGCGGGCTAAAATATTCTATTAAAGTTAAACCGGACTGTTAATAATTAACGATTAGAAGGCTTTAGCCGCGAAAAAGCAATATATGGAGTAGACCCTTTGGATTTTGAGTAGAATAGTGGGTTAGGAGAGGAGGGTGTGGGGTTGACTCCAGAATTCCTGAAGGTTACCCTCTGAAAGGACCTACACAGATTTTCTCGAAATTCCTTAGGAAGCCCCTTCGACCGCATCTTCCGTTTTCGCTTCGGAATTCCCTTTATTAAAATAAATAAATCTAATTTTAAGTTTTTATTCCAGAAAAAAAAAAGTTAATTGAGTTAAGTGTTGGAAGTTTGACGGATTTCTGTGAAGGGGAGTTTTCCCTCTTGGCCGAATTTATCTCCCGGGGTATGTCGGCAATTAATATTTTCACGTAAAATCGATAGGAGAGCGTGATCGGACAACAACACCGGGCCTTAATCGCCCCTCGACCCCTCCAGACCCTTTTTTGAAGGAAAAGTATGCGTCACAAAATTACTCCGTCAACCTTCGATGTCTTCATTACCGTTCTGTCTCGAAAGTTTTAGAAGCCAAGGGCTTTTTAAATGGGGGGGGGGGGAGGAAGAAGAAAAGGGTTTTTCCCGTGGGGAAGTCTGTCAACCAAAAATTATGGGATAATAATGACGTGATGTTTAATTTAAAATAAAAAGGGATAAAGTCACGATATAAAACGCTCCAGAACAACGTTAATAAACCATAACTTGAAGGAAGACACTCCTTTTTGGTATTTCTAGGCATCTCAAAACCTGGTCCGATCTTTTAACAAAATATGTTGTATATCTGTTGGCCGAAAAACCATTCTCGCGTGCTACAGGTCCGATCTTCACCAAATTTTCACCATATTCAAGATACGGTCTTAAGAGGTTGGGGTATCTAGGAGCGCGGTAGGATTCTGCCTCGACTTTTAGAAGAAGTTCTAGTTTTGAAAGTTCCTCCTCCGCTGCTATACCTTTAAATTATGAAAACGGCCCGAATTGTGTAAAGGAGTGATATACTTTAAATCCCAAGGTGGGCAACACAAAGGAAACAACGCTAACCACCGCGGAGTCCATAGAAGCCTGTAATTTCGTGAGATTTACTCTACTCTACTAATTTTATCTCGGATTCCATCACAGTTGTCGAGACCAGATGAAGCTGTTTAATGGCCTTTTGAGAGCTCCCAGCCGAATATGAGAAAGAAACACTAAACACTCGATTGGTTCATAAGGAGCGAAGTTGCTGTCTCTAAAGAGAAGACTGATTTTGGTCAAGATTTAGGTTTGAAGTTCGCCTTTTGTAGAAAGGATCTCCATCTATGGTCAATAGCACCGATGTTCGATGGTTTACCTAATTAAAAAAATGAAGTGTGTACTGTCTACCTAATCCCCATAGTGCAGACACCCCCTCCACCATTCTTTCTTAGATGTTTACGATGGTGTGAATCCAACAGTATCGATTCCATCAATTTTCAACCTGTTCCGCTAACATCGATGTTGATTATCTGTGATAGTCAACATAAGTTGACTCTTCGATGCAGTTGGCTGATGTAATGGGGAGGTTGAGTGGCAGTCCCCTCGTAGCCAATCAAGGAAATAAACCGTGACACTCAATATCCAAAAATAGTATATAGTAACAAAGTATTTTGTTGGGTCCATTATTTATCATCGAATTATAAAATGCACAATGTAATAAAACTCTAAAAATAAGAGGCTGACTAACTAATGACTATTGTGCTACCCTTACGTGATTATGAAAATTACCACGGTTTAAAAAAAACCTTTGAAAGCCCTAAAATGCTTTCTCAAGATATCAAAGTTCGTCATAATACTCGTTTAGTAAGTGAAAGTGGGTTTTTGAGGATAATAAAGCAGTTTGACGGTTCGTGGGGTAAAATGTCTTTGTCCCCTAATGGATGTTTGAGTGTAGAAAATAAGGGGTGGGAGAATGGGATTATAACAAGTTCTGATATTATAATTTAACGAAGAGTAATTAAATCCAGCTCTTACCCTCCCGTTTCGAAAATACTAATTAGAGAGTGAATCAGGTAATATTTTGTGGGGGTAGGTAGGTAATAAGTTTCTGAAACGTAATCCCTGTATTTAGTCTTTTAAGTCCGTTTTGGGGGTGGAAATTTAATTACAAGAGGGCTCTCTTATGATGAGGTGAGGGCTGATGAGTGATGGAGGAAAGGTCGATCAATCATAACACCTGATGGCTCGGATCTCGGGAAACTCGCACACTCGTCCCGGGAAAAACACGTGACTCAATTTCACGCAGGTCTGCAATTTAATTTACTGCTTCCGAGTTGAACAAGGACGATTGAGAAGAGAGAGAGAGGAAAATAAAAAGGGAAGAAAAAAAGGGGTTTGACTTAAAAGGAAACGCTACTGACGAGGGTCTCTCCATTCAATCGGTGAGAGTCAACCGTCCAAAACGTTTCTTTCTCATTCATCCGATTTCCCAAACCTGTGCAATTTCAAGATTTGACCTGCGAGAATTGGAGAAGACGAAAAAGCACTTTTTCGACGAAAAAAATTACTTTCGCTAAAAGGGGTCTGTCAACAATTCCTTCCTGAACGTGTTTTCCTAAGCTCTTTTATTTTTATTATAAGTAGGTATTGAGTTTATTTAAAAAAAAAAAAAAATTGTCAACAACTCCTTTTTTGGCTCGAAAGCCTTGAAAGCTCAGACCATTGCTCTCCCCAGAATTCAACATTGATTTCGTTAGGTTAAGACATTTTGTTATTAAATAAAATCCTTTATAATGGATGTCCTTTTTCCCCCCTTAAATTCCACTTTTTCCCTTTTTCATATTCATTTTCACTTCGGCAAAGTGGCATTTTGTCGACTTACTTTGTCAACGTCAATCCGTCACTTGGGCGAAATCCACTTTTTACAGAGCGCACCACGTTTTCGAATATTTCCGGCAAAAAGGGGATTTACGAGGTCTTGAATGTACAAAATTTAACCCCCTGGCAGCTCTTTGAATTAGATATGGTTCAGACAATCATGAAACAGGCTCTATTTTACAAAGGGCAAACAACTGGAGCGGTTTGACTCCTCTAGAGTCGTCAGGGAGTCGTATTACTCTTGAATTCGACCTTTTAATAGAATATACCTGTCCAGAATGATTTTGTACAATTAATTGACACCGTTACTATCAACAATTTATTCAATTCGATACCTTATTTATGCAGAATTAGAGGTTAAAAAGTCCTAGCAGTTTATTTATTAACATCCTACTCGCTTCGTAGGGGTAGCTAGATCTAAAAATCAGATTTTTGAACTTTTTCCGTTTTTCTGAAATATCTTTGGTCCTAATACAGATTTTTACAAAAAGTTTTTGCACCTTTTTCATTTGAAAAAAATGTTGAAATTTTTTCATGTATTTTTTTTTAATTTCACATCACTCTCATCAACTCTTAGTTGTACAAAATTGAACAAAATTTCCACTTTCACATGTAAAAGCTGCAAATTTTTTGCTGCATGTAAAAATCTGTATTGGAACCAAAGATATTGCAGAAAAACGAAAAAAGTTCAAAAATTTGATTTTTATGTCTAGAGGCGATTTGGAGGCTAATATTATAGAAAAATACTTTTTTAGGACTTTTTACTCCTCCTACTGTACTCTTTTATTAATTAAAAATTTTCATTTGGAGAAGACATGTTTTGAGGTACACTCTTCTATACTTTGATTGCTGGTAACAGTGAAATCAATGACTGTTTTTGGCTTTCAAGGGCTTTATTTCTCTGTAATCCCTCATAAGGAACGTAAAAAATATCCATCTGACACAAAGTTTCCATTATAACTCCAACTAATGGAACTAAAAAGGGAACTCATGTAAAGACGGTGATTTGACCCATTCGAGAGCAATTTAAACCGTCAGGACTTGCTCTTATAATTAGAAGGGGAGGGGGGTGTCTTTTGAATATTTGAACGTTCTCATCGCCTAGGAATTGACACAAAATGGAAACTCTCCAAGGGCATCCCAAGCAAAGCGTGCTTCAACTCTCTAACAAGACATCATGACCCGTTCCAGACATTCCGTTTAATTGTTTAACAGCCCCTATTTCGAATTGACCGGAAACAATTCAAACTTTGTTGCCCCAACTATCTAGTGACATTGATCTAACATCGCTTTATCAGTGTATGTGTACAAAATAGCCCTAGAGGTGATTGCCGATTAGGGGGATCCGACATCAAAATTCTACCAAGTGTGCGAGAGAGAGGGAAGATGCCCAAAAGTAGTTTCCTCGTTTTGGGCACTAAAAATGGTCGGAAATTTTTTTTGAAAAGCGCGTTCTCATTCTTTGGAAAACTACGTACTGTTTAGGGGGCAGTTTTCCCGGAAAAATTTTCCTCGGGAAAATAGAAAATCCAATTTTCCACCAAAACAGAAATTTTGAAAAAAACAGGTAGTCATCTTGTAGTTTTGACGAGCTGATTTCAAATATGCTAATGTTAAGAAGATCGGATGAATAGATTCGTCGGTACGAGATTTTTAAGGATTAGATGGTGCGGGGAAGGGTAGTTATGTATATTTTGGGGAAGTAAAGATGACACATCACTCTAACTCCTTCAAGGTCATCAAACTTTTCAAACGGCTTCATTTTTTTCTCTCTATTGTGAGATTGTTAGGTAGATTTTTTTTTTCCATTTCATAATATTTAGTCAAAACCACAAAAGACTCATGATTTTTTTTCCAATATTCCCCAAAAATTTAGTTTTTCTTTTCTTTCTGAACATATTTTAAGGCTCTTTTTCACCTAAAACCTTAAAATCGACATTTTAAAAGCCAAATTATCGTCCAAAAACCTCAATATCAACATTTGTAAAGCCCAATTTTCGTCCAAAACCTCAAAATTAAAGTTTTAAGAGCCTTTTTTCGTCCAAAATCTCAAAATCAAGGTTTTAAGAGCCAAATTTTCGACAAAAACCTCAATATCAACATTTGTAAAGCCAAATTTTCGTCCAAAATCCTCAAAATCAAAGTTTTAAGAGCCATATTTTCGTCAAAAAACTCAAAATCAACAATTGTAAATTCGCCTTCGTAGATTTCAGAAAATTTTATAAAAACAAAACTAAAGATTATTAAGTTTGCTACAAATTTGATCTACTAAGATTTTTTGTAGGACCAAACGTTTTTGATCTACGAGGCGACAAAAACGCTGGATTTTCGATTTTTACCGATGTAAAAGTCAGATTTTAGAAAAGTCAGTCTGCAAAGGATAAAAATTTAAAATTACAGAATGATAACATTGTAGAAAATAAAGCAGGTTGAAATAAAAACCGGTTTGAAGAATCCTGACCTTGACAAAGGGAAAATTTATCTTTTCTCCCCCCATTGAACTCCCCGGAACCCCGCAGCATCTAAGCCTTAAAAATCTCGTACCGACGAATCTATGCATCCGATCGTTTTCATATTAGCATATTTGGAATCAGCTCGTCAAAACCTACAAGATGACTACCTGTTTTTTTTAAAATAATGTTTTGGTGGAAAATTGCATTTCCTATTTTTCCGAGGAAAAATTTTCCGGGAAAACCGCTTTCTAAACAGTACGTAGTTTTCCTAAAGAATGAGAAAGCTCTTTTCAAAAAAAAATTTCCGACCATTTTTAGTGCCCAAAACGAGGAAACTAATTTTGGGGGTGATAGTGCTGCGATCTCTTGAATGAGAAACAAACAATTCTGATGGGAGAATCCCCCTTAAACTCGAGGATCCAGATTACCAAAAATTAGTGGTTTTTAATCTAAAAACTAGAATTTTAGTATTAATTTTTATTATTTTTTATGTAACCATTGTTACCAATATGTGATAAGAGATAAAAGAAATCTACCTAAAAAGTAGTCGTCAAAATGACGAAGGTTTAGTAATAAGCGCCTACTAAATAGTATTTTATGAATTTCACGTTAACAAGTCAATTTCGATAAAAGATTAGATTTTTGTGTTCTCTTCTTAATTAAATTAAAACTTTTCATGTTTTAATTAGATTGCTAATTAAATACCTAAAAGCCAAGAAGAAAATATTGACACCATTAAAAATCGCCTGATATTTCATTTCAATTTATAGGAAAGTCACGCAATTTTATAATTACGACCTCATGCATATTTTAATCGCGAGATTTAATGATTTTGAAGAGATTTGTTGACCGGAAAACGTTTGATTTACAATACGGAATAAAATAAAAAGAATAAAAAAAGGGTTGAGCGTGTCAATTTAGTTTACTCACGGAATGCAGGCATAGGTTTGTGGGAAATCAATCATTAGGAGGGCCCCGGGAGGGCGGTAAACCGCGTGCCAGTACCTTGACATTGCCCGAATCGCGTGCCTAAAACTCCCCATTCAATAAATCCTTTAGCGTTCCTGCACCACGGACTCACCCGCAGGCACAAAACAACAAACAATTCCAAACGAGCCTCGTTTTCAAACCACTCGCCCAGAAATCTCCGTTGAAAGGAAGTCGATAGTTTACCGACTTAAAAAAAAAAGTTTTGATTTTCCCGTTTATCAAATTTGATATCCAATTTCTCGATGTATACGTCGGTTTAGGCAAAACTTCTACACCCGAGGGATAAATAGAAACTTTTAAATTGGGTCACGGAATACAAATTTTAAAAGTTTCTCCACCCTATTCTCGTTACATTCGTACTTTTTTTTTTCTCTCCTAGTGGTCTTTGCAATTGCTCTCCGGGTAGTTTCAGACATCGTCAGTTTTCCAACAAGAACTTGAACCACTCCAGACTTCAAGTCAATATTTTAAATAAATTAGCATCAAAGGCAATAAAAATAAATAGAAACCTTCCTTTGTTGTTTCTTTCCAAGATCCAATTCGAAAACGTTATTTTTCCAAGGCGATGGTTTTGAAATAAGAGGGTTGTTTTCATCCCCTTGAACCCCAGGTGTGCTTTCGAGTATATAAAAAAACAATTCAGAGAAAATCTTAATATAATAGCATCAATCTTCTTATTGTTTACGACCCAGAGGATTACTCCTCAATCTAGTTTAACGCTGCCACCAATTTACATTTTACGACGGTTTTTATTCAATTTTGCTTGAAAAGAGCTTAAATAAAATCCCATCAATATTTTGTTTGAAAAACGTTATTTTCTGAAACTTTTTGCTATGAAGGGTTGAAAAGTCAAACGATGTTATTTATGTAAAAAAACGAGATTTGACAGAACAAAAAGGGATGATTCCGATATGGGATCTAAATTAAAAGGAAAAAGATCAATACAGCGATTGGATTTTAACGATGTAAATTCGGACCGAATTAAGTTGAATGTTTCCTTTGAGCTAGTTTCTCTTTGTTAAGGAAAATCCGGAGAGTAATATCGTCTGTAATTACTCATCTGTGGGATCCAAAGAGCAGGAGGGCGTGTGCGGGGTCGGGGGCTTTAAATACACTGGTGGCAGCGGTGTAATGCCTCGGATTTAACAAAGAGACTGTCAGTAAGGTTGATCCAGATTGATTTTAATTGCTAAACCGCTTGAATCCACTTCCACATTCCCCCCTGCACGTCCCCAAAATCCGAGGGGAGGGGAGGGGTGGGGGTGAGAGGCGTTTACGCACTAAATGACGAGACCCCCTCGACTAAATACTGTCAAATATAACTCCTCGACCCTTTATTGTGCCTTCAAGTATTGTTGACGACTGGGTTTTAATTGCGTCCTCGATTCGGCGAAAAGGGAGGTGCTTTAATCGCTTTTTAAATAAAGGAACCTTTTTAATCATTGTTAGGAGACTTTTTTTTTCACCCCAATCAACACTTCAATGGCGTTTAATGAATTAAATGTCAATTTTTTTTTTTCCAATGGTCAAGGTTTATTTTTGATCAATTATTTAATTGGTAAATTTAAAAAAATATTGAGTCTTAACACTACCTGTAGCAAATTAAATTTGGAAAAAAGAGTCAAAAAAGCCATTTTGTTTACAAAAGCTCAAGATGAGGTTTGTTTTTACAAAGCGACCGTCATTTTGACCCAACGAGCCAGGCCATTGAGGGCCTAGAGCCAGCAATTGAGGAGAAGCCTCCAAAACTGGAACTTTCTCAAAAAGTGGGTTCTGTCCATTGGTAGGGCGAATCGCTGCTGCGTTCCTAGCCCCAAACTCCTTGGGAAATGCCTGAGAGGCCATGTCTAAGAGGCCTATTATATGGTAAAAATTTGGAGATCAGTGGTTTCTACTAAACTCTCTATTTGCGGGGCGGAATGCTGCCGCGTTCCTAGCTCAAACCTCCTAAGATCCTACCCTGTATATGGTGAAAATCTTCGAATTAGCTGTTCTACTATACTGTCAGATAAAATACGAATTGAAATTTCTTTAAAGTTGAAGCCAAAGAGGTAAGATAAAATGTCCTAAACTTTCATTTCCCTTTTATTTTGGCTTCAAATTGTCTTTATCTTGTTTAGGGGTTTAAAACAAGTTCGGAAAATTCCATTAACATAGAAATGACTCAAAATTAACTGAAACGATATCCATTCTAGAAAGAAAAGAATCGAAATGAAGCCCACTTGGCCATTATCTCGTAGAAAAGGGTCGATCGGACTCAACTCGCCATTTCCCTAATATCGCGGTTCACTAAACCCAACCTCGTCCGATTGAATGCAATTAGTCTGGTCGAAAAATGAACATTTTTAAAAATTCAAAGTTCTTTCCCTGATAGCGATGCGAGTAGTTCCAGTTCCATTTTCCTCATGTAAACGTCCAAACAAATAAACATCGACATGTACACCAATATTGTCTTTTTTCGAGTGTAATTCAATATCTAAAAAAAACCGTTTTCCTATCAGAAAAAAAGTTTTTTTTTGTGATGCCTTTTTCATGTCCAGTATAGACCATAAAAATTCGTCTTTTGACTAATCAATGGTTTAAACCCAAAGGACGTCAGTCTTGATCAAAACCAATAATTTACTTATCACCAATCGCGCTAACCAAAGGGTTTGATTAATTAGATCGGATTAAAGGGGCGTGGCTTTCCCATGGAGCATTTATATGCGGTTGCGGTTCAATCCCGAGGACGCTAATTTCCTCCGTCGCCTCAAGGAAATGATTGAATTAAAAGTCCAGAATTAGTTTAAATCCATAAAACAAAAAAAGTCCCTCTTTTTACCATAATTCCCCTCTTTCCCTTCTTTATATTCCATATATGTTTACGATTTGTTCAAAACCATCTTGACTTTGTTAGGGGCGTTTTATTTTCTGATATAACCCCGTTTACATGTTGTTTTTATTCATTTATGCGCAAAAGAGGGTTGTAATGGCATCGATTTGGAAAGATTTCTTTTTAAGTTTTGAATAAATTTTTTTTTTAAAGATTTAATACTGAAAGTTGAGTTTAATGACAATTTAATGACAAACCTCAATTAGGTAAGTGGGGAAAAAAGGAAACCTTGAATTTAGTTGGAAAATGGTAAAGTTGTCAAAAGGACTTTCCACTATCCTCTCTTCCCATTTAACTTCTGAAAGTTGCTTTTCCAAGGTTTAGGTTTGTGTTTCAAGCTTTCAACGAAGCTCATTCTCAAAGGGGTCGAAGCCGAGAGATTGTGCGAAAGTCTGGAGGGAGGAGGCGGGGGGGAGTGGCGAAGTCGTGTGAAGCTAGTTATACTTGTCGAAATCCCTCAGGTGTCGGGGTTTCATATCCGTCTTGTATTTCCCCGTCCCAACCTCAATCCTCAACTCAATATCCTCTTCGAACTCCCAGTTATATTGAGCTCGAGATGAAAAAGCAAGGAAAAAAGGCCGGAAAAAAGTATATACTTTGTGTTCCCCGAGAAAAAAGAAATTGCCGAGTGATTGGACCTTGTGAAGTTTTTGTTAAGGAGAAACAATAAATCTGAAAATAAGCTTCGATGTTTTCGAGTAAAAACCGCCAACTTTTTTTGTGCCGAATTTAAAAATAGTCTCCCTTATTTCCTTTGGAAGCGTCCTACTTAAGGCTTTCTTTGAAAAATCGTTTTTCGTCTGCCACCGCTTTTCGTCATTTTTTATTAAACTTTTGAAAGAACCTTCGGATTTCTGGTTCGTTTGATGTGGAATAAAATTGGATCACGCCTATCCCAATTTTCGTTATTTTATCTTATAACATGGCTATTGCGTGCTACGAACACCTTCTGGGCCCTTTTCGAGTGTTTTCGTATTTATCCAGGGGCCTGACTCATTCTCGTGCTTTCGTGACGGAATCCAACATTCTAAATTATAGATTTCGATTTACACCCTTATTATTTCCTTTTCTCATTCACATCCTAATGAATTAACTTATTTTAAACAAACGTGGGGGGTGGAAACTTTTATGACTGGTGAATATCTTGATAAAGAAGCATTAGTGAATTAAGGTGGTAGAACATCACCATATACCATAGACTTAGGACCATATACCACCAGACTTAAGAGGTTGGAGCTACGAAAAATGGAGATTTTGGCAGAAAACCAGACCAGACCTTTATTTTATTAATTTTTCCACTGAGGATATTTTTTCCATAAAAATGCAAAAAAATGATTTCATGTCCCCAATATGGCAGGTTCACTTTCTCAGGAACCCATCCATGGTTCACTTTCTCAGGAAACCCAACCCATAATCCATCACTAAAGCTCTCTTATATTAGAAAATAAAAGTAAGCGGATGAAATTTTCCAATAAAATATTGTACGATTTGAATCTTTGATCTTTTTTTTACATTCTTTTTATATGGAAGATCAGTCAGTTTCTTGTAATATTGTACGTTTTTTTTTTTCTTTACCTAATTTTATTTTTTTGATGTTATACCTTTTATAATCTTCTCTTTTTTTCCATCCGTAAATGAAATACAGAAAAGATCATTTTCAAAGCTAATAAATTATTACATTATACGCCTTTCGTTTGCCATAAATTTTGAAATAAGGTTTTAAATATTGCCAAATAGAGTGTGAATTTTTCCAGTTTATTTGTCTTGAAACGGTCTTTTCTGAATTTATTTTCGTTTATATGTGAGAAAAATAAAAAATCGAGGAAAGTGGAATTTCGAAAAATTTTGTCGAGTTCAAGGCCTGGAATGGGAGTGGCTGGATAGGCAAAATGTTCTAAAGCTGAATATGGTTCTAGAAAATGTTGGGGCTGGTTAAATATCCTCTGAAGTGGTCTTAAAACTGTGCTAAACGATCTCAGAAGTTTTTAAATTGGCCTAAGAGGGTCTAAACTGGCCTAAATTGGTTCAAAAACGTGATAAAACAGTCTCAAAAATAGGGCCAGAAGGAAACATCTATTTTCCCCCACCCCGAATCTTTTTCATGCATATTTCGGACTATTCTCATCTTTTCCCCCCTTGTTGTTCTATTAGATGATAGTACTGTTTCGTAGTACCTAGATAGCGCAAATATCTCAAAATCGAAGGAAAAAGTGACTCTTTTTTCCCCTGACCTGTAGACCTATTGACTTGAAATTTTCATGGCTCATTCTGAGAAAAATACAAATAGCAGAGCCGATTTCAAATGTAGAGGCCATGGTTAGAAAAACATAACAAAAATAAAACTTAAAATTTTGTTTCAGACGGTGATGGGTCGGCCGGCGCTGTTGACTTTGGTGTCATGTTTGGTGCTGGTGAGCCCGGGTCTGAGCAGGTGAAGAAAGAAGCGGACGCGTCTTGAGCACACACCGACCGAAAACGGCGAGCTCAACGTCTGCAACCTTTTGGCAGAGCAGCACACATCAACATGTTCTGCTACTGCGACGTCCAGGAACGAATGGGAAACGCTACAGACGCCAACTGCTGGCTTTTCAACACGGGCGAACCTGAAAACTCAAGCATCTGGGCCGCTTTCAAATCCCAAAAGTCATTGACAAGGCTTACATTTCAAATCCGCGCCGTTAACAGTTTACCGTATGTCCCGACCAGAGCATTCAAGCATTTACCCAAGTTGAAAGCGATCGAAATCGTCTACGCGAATATCGAAACCGTCGAACCTTTTGCCTTCGCGAATCTCACTTTACTTCAGGATTTGGCATTAATCAGAAACAAAATTGTCAACTTGAAAAAGTTTAGCATATCTTTTCTTCCTGATTTGAAAGTGATTACTCTCGGTGAGAACAAAATAAATGAATTGAATAGAGAAGTGTTTGTTTCTTTGCCGTCTCTTCGTAAGCTCTATATCGACAGAAACAACCTCAGCTTGATCCACGAGGGGGCTTTTCAATTTCTTTATTCGCTCGAAGAATTGGAACTTCATGCCAATCAGTTGACCGTCGTGACGCGTGATACATTCCGAGGGTTGACTCGTCTCAGAAGGCTTGACCTTAGCTTCAACTTGCTCACGTATATCGCCGAAGGGACTTTTTCGGAAATGCCAGCTTTGGAGGAGCTTCTGCTTGAAAGGAATGCCATCGAAGCTTTAGATCCGGGAGCGTTTATCGACTTGCAGTACCTAGGAAAGGTCTATCTTGCCAAAAACAACCTGCGGACTCTTCCTCCCGGATTATTCGAAGATTCTTCCTCTTTGCGATTTTTGAACGTCCGAAACAACACGTTACACACATTAAACTACCAAGTCTTCGCCCCCATCATGCACAATTTGATCAACCAGACCGCCTATCTCATAATTGACGGTAAGCCGTATTTTCTTGTTTTAAAGTCAATCGATAAACCTCCTGAGAGGTCCACTAAAAGCGTTCTGGGGGCTTCTCGAGGATAAACTTGAGTTAAAAGGGACTTTATTAGGATCACCCTCTTTTATGTGAAGATATCGAGAGGACTTTCCTAAGGGTCTGACCAAATGGTCAAACTTTTCCCCTCAAAATTTTCAATTTAAAAAACAGCTTCCTATTAAATCTTGTCATAATTCAATTTGTCGTTTAAACCTCTCGAGGGTGATTTAGCGGATTCTTGACTCTAAAACGGCTTTTCCCTTTTGTTTTCTTGAACCCACTTAATTGTTTTCAACCATTGTCTTCTCTTTAAGAGGTCTCCTTTTGTCCGATTGTAGAGAATCTTCGGATAAAAGGATTTTTTTTAAATGTTCGAAAAACAGATGATTCAGTTTCATCTCTTGGGGATCTTTTTCGTTTTATAATCAACGATAAAAGTCTCCCAAGAGGGGGTCGGAAAAAGGTTGACTTTCAATAAACACCGTATTAATTAACGCCCCTGAATCCTTCAACAAACTCCATTTCCTGCAAAACTCTTTAATTAATCCACTTTAATTAAATAACCCAATTAAGAGAAAAAAAAACCTCAAACGTCCAAAAACCGATTAAAAATTAACATGTTTGATAAATTAAAAAAATATGTTTTGAAAAAAAAATTTTTTCATTCAAAAGGACTTTACCTTTATTTAGCATCAATTTTGACCATTAAATTATTAATGGTCATCATTAAAAGTTTTTTATTCGAAAAAGGTTTGGGAAGTTTAAGGAATTAAAGCCGGATCATTTCCCTCTTAAACGACTTGTGACTAAACTGATCACACTTCCCGAAAACCCGGAGGGTCCAGACTTCAAAATCACTTTGAACAACTTGGCTAATCTCTTTTAATCTCCTTTTTAATATACGATCGTTAAAAGGGTACCGATAAAGAAGTTTTGTCTGTAATTTTTTCTCTTTGAGGTTAATTAATTTTATGATTCATAAAAACAACGTGAGGGGAGGTTCCTTAACTCCTTTAGTACGTGTTGCTCTTCAAGTTGCTCTATTGACTTTCGGGAAGGACGGAAAGGAAAAGTTTTCCTTACGTTTTTACCACTCAGCAGAGGAAAGAGTTTCCCTTAAACCTTTTTCTAAATAATTATCTTTTCTTCCCTGCTTCAGTTATAATTAAAGTTTAATTAATTACCCAAACAACCATAAATATTTCCACTTCAACCTTTTCCTCATAAACTTTCCCGGAAGTATTGAGCCAATTTTTCCTGAAAAGTTATTGATGCTAGTTGAATGAACAAAAAAACCGGAAAAAAAATTATAAAATACATAATATTTTTAATTTATAAAACCATTAAATTTAAATTATAATAAAAAAGGTAATCATGTTCACATTACATGCTGGTAATATTTTGTTATTTTATCTCGATTTCCTCATTTTTTGAAATGATTAAACCTTTCCTACTTCCTTATAAAAACCCATAAAATTGAGTTAGGGGCTGATTTTTTCAGAATTGACTTAATTTTTTCCGAGGATCTCAGCACTTACAATATTTTTTCTCCATAGCTATATAAATAAATAAATAAATAGCTTTTGGAAATATGAGATTCTGACCCCATCTTTGTTATTTTAAATGGGAACTCAAATTTTTATTTTTATTTTAGATTCGTAATTTACTCAAAATTTCAAGTTTTAAAATACCTTTAAAAAAAACCGATCATTTTTTAGCAAAATCAATAATTTTCGCAATTTCTCTCTCAAATTCGTTGAAACGGAGCTAGGAAGCTGAAACTCCCAAAATTCACCATA